>CAAKHC010000491.1:8707-27792 GCA_901007825.1 Macroramphosus scolopax
CTCTGTGTGTGTGTCTGCAGCCTCTGTGTGTGTGTGTCTGCAGCCTCTGTGTGTCTGCAGCCTCTGTGTGTGTTTCTGCAGCCTCTGTGTGTGTGTGTCTGCAGCCTCTGTGTGTGTGTCTGCAGCCTCGTGTGCGTGTGTGTGTGTGTGCGTGTGTGTGCGTGTGTGTGTGTGTGAGTGTTAAACCAGAACTCTGATCCAAATTGAACTTCAACAGCCCGGAAAAATATCTCACACACATTTCTCATCTCTACAAAACAATTTCAGCTTAAGATAAAAGCAATTGAGAAGCAAAAAGAAGGCAGTGCGAACTTTGCCATCTGGCTCCGACCCCGGTGGCACAACAGTCACAGTTAAGCAAAACACATTCAACCGCCCTTGCAGCTTTTTGATATTTGAATACTAAATGGTTCAGTTGTGCTCTGGGTGGCTGGTTTGATACATCATTGTGTAGTTCCTTAAATAGCTGTGCATGGATCCCCAACATGCAATCTGACGAACAGAGACAGTTGTGCTGAGTTCCAGGGCCCCCCCGCCCCCCCTTCCTCCACCAGATTGTACTGAACCAAGTTTCCTCTTTTAATTTGAGGAAATGGCTGGGTTAACGTTTGTGGGCAGTTCCTCTTTCAGTCCATATTTAAACACTCTTCCGCACCCTGCTCTTGTTCATTCGTGAAGAGAGGGAGGCCTGGCAGCTTCACGCTCTCCCAGGTGTGTGGAATCTGTCATCTCAAGCCATCGGAGCTGTACTTCTACTGTACTTACGTCTGAGATGGAAGGTTTTCAGAGTAGTTGTTGTACACAGGCAACCTTCATGTGAGCAAAACTTATTAATATCTAACCGTTAGATTGTTGCTGCAGTGATAAAGGTCGTTTGTACGCTGAGGTTTCTCAGATGTCTTTGCCCCTGGACTTGGTCAAAGCTCCTCAGCAGATTCAAGTGACTCTGAGGCGTTTAGAACAAGTTCAGGGTCCTGGAGCAGACACATCAAAGTATTTAATATATGTCAGCAGTATGTTTAGCCTGGGTGTGTGGGTGGACTGGGTTTTTTTTTATGTCTCTTTAGAATAAAATAACATCAAGAACTTACCGTGAACTCTGTCACACCTTTCATTTGGTGTTAGTCAGCGTGTCAGAGGTGTGAATGAGTCACCCACTCATCAGCAGACCAATGAAATACCTTTGCTATTGAATTCTACCTTAAGACAGGTTATATTTGGGGATAATAATCAAACACCACTTGATTAAACAGCTTGTCTACAGTGATTATATACTGATGCATTTAATAAAGTATCCTAGCTGGTGACTTTATTGCGCATTTGGCTTCAATCTATCTCCCATCTAGTTATTTTAGGAGGCATACACATGTTAACAAACCTTTAGTGTCACACACGCATTCAAAAGCAGGAAATAAAACCGAAAATCAGCACACAATTACGTCAATCAAACTCTGGTGAGCTTCCCCACAGAACCAAATCTTTTTCACTCACTGGGCCGAACCGTAAACCGATCAGCAGCTTCGTGAGGATTATTTCTATCTCAGTTCATCTCCAGCCGTTTCATGCTTCATGGAGCAAGCTACCTCGGCTGTAACTGAAACTGTTACTGAAAGTTTAGCTTAAGGTGTGAGGTTCCTGAACTGATCATGTCTGACACTTACAGGAGTCTAATAATGTCAAGAAGCACCTTACTTGTACTTGATAAAACAAGCTGTGGCACTGTGATCTACTTATATCCCTTTATGAAAGAATAAAGACAGAACTTAATCACCCAAGAATAGTTTTATTTGCCAAATATGGGGATGATGCACATGATACATGCATGCATATAAAACTGAAGTGAAACATTTGGTATCGTTTGTACAGTCCCACCATGTAACATAGAAGAGGAATAAAGCTGCTTGAGTTGCTTCATTTGTAACATGCAGTACATACAGACACTGTCTGTGAACACGTTTAGCAGAAAAGCAAACAGAGACGACAGATGAAAGAGGAGCTTGAAGTAAACTGTCAATAATTCTTGGTCCTCCGTATGTGAATGGTGAAGAAAGGAAAGTGAGTAAAGGTCTCAGTCATCCACAGCGATGTTGCGGAACAGATAGGCCATGGACTCTCCGTTGTGGATGCGCCGGATGGCCTCAGCCAGGATCATACTCACATCCACAGTTTTGATTTTTGGACACTGCAGCTTCTGAAGTTCATGGGGAACAGTGTTTGTCACCACCACCTGAAAGCAGAAATCAGCAGACAGGCCGTTTGTTTAAAGATAGTTTTACTTTGCTGCCCTGAGTTTAGCCTCTCAGGCAGCACTCATCAGGCATTCACATCCATACTGTCAGCTGGTAAATACAACTGACCGATAGATCAGTCGTTCTCTAATATTCAACACATTTAACACAATTCTCTTTAATGCATCTGTGAACTTGATTGACTTGACGTGATTTTACCTCATCAATAGCAGACTCCTCTATCAGTCTTGGTGCGTCTGCAGACAGCAGGCCGTGTGTAGCCATGATGTAGATCTTGTAGGCTCCTCTCTCCTTCAGGATGTCTGCCGCTGCAACGAATTCCCCCACGTCATCTATGATATCATCCTGAGAAAAGTAACAATTAGTTTCCCCCTTTATTTATCTTGTGAATAGTTTCATTCTTCCACAATGATCACCAGTAACAGTTGGCCTCGCTGTGATACACTGAGACAACCTCTTAATAAAACCACACAGAAGATGTTGTCTTTAAAGAAGTCAGCATGCTCCTGCTTATTTACCCTGATGTTTTAGGTTATAGGTGTTACGCAATAATTAAAGCCAACTGTATCTTACAAATATAGTTTGATGACATCATGAGAGGTGAATAAGTAAATCATAGAAACCTGAAGGTCTTACAACAATTATGGCGATTCTGCCTCCTACATCTCCGACGACAGTGATAGGTGGCTTCTCCTTGGCCATCATCACTGTAAGACACAGAGAGAAGCAGCATTAGCTTCCAGAAAGAAAGGATCTCACGACCCCAGGCAGGCTCAGATTCTTGAGGAAGGTAAAGGTGGGAAGATTTGGTGAGAAGAGATTTGATTAGAACCTGCAAACATCATGCAAGGCAAATCTACCCCAACAAGCTTCCAGCTACCACAACACCACGACTGCAGACTGCTGAGATTATGGGAGAATGTACCACTGTATATGGGGACAGAAATCAGTGCCCATCCTTAATCCAAACCAAGACTTATGAGGGTTTATGTTGTAGCTGCATAGCACAGTGGTAGATGGACAAGTGAGCGTAGGCCTGAGCGTCTTTCTGGAACCACCAGACCAGAGTCGATCATTATTTGTAATCTAATCAAACAGAATACACAACAATGTTACGAGAAGTGTACATTGTCTTAGAGCTGCTCTGTAGCTCTGAGCCCCGACAGGAACATACGGACCTTTACCGTATTTGAAGGGATTTCAAATAATAATCGACTCAAGTCTCGAAACCCACCACATTCGAGTTACACGGTCCAACATCCTTCAAGACAAAAGCAAAGCACATTCAGAGTTCAGTTCCCAATTCACCAGAGATCCTCCACCAAGGACTCTGTGCGTGTACAAAGGTTTGGAACTGGTTGCAGATTTCTGGATGAGAAAGGAAGCTGGGAAACTGAAATCACTGTAAAGTCATCAAGCAGTTAGAGAACCCACAACTCAAAACAGAAACTTATAGGGCAGAGAGATGCTTGAGGAAAGATGAACACAAGTCAAGAGATGATTTTGTTGCTTCTGGACTTCTGGCACCATTTCTGTTCATTATTTAATGAACCACAATATCGAGCTCTTATTCAGCACTGTTCGAAGTATTATGTCATTTCATAACTGCACTAAGTGGAAAACAATGAGCCATTCTAATTAAGTTCAATCGTATGCTGTTCCATGTCTTCACCGGGTCGTCCTTTAGATTGCACCGTTATTTATTTCATTTCTCGCTTCAGTAAAAAAAAAATTAAAAATGTACTTAACGAGAAAATAAATAAATAATTTAGACTGAAAGGTTGTAAGACGGAGGGCTTCCAACTGTCATCGGCGAGACACAAAACTCATGATCCTCTTTAAGGTTTGGTATCAGGATGGAGCAGCTGCCTGCTCTTAAAATAATGAAAAGCATTTCCTTTGTCACATGGACAGCACAGACAGACACCGCAGCTTGTGAACTGAGCGACACGCCCCGGCTAATTAACAATTCATATTGAATTTAAACGACTAAATTGGTGTTAATTAAAATAACATTGGCCCATTAGGTGCTTGGAACACGCTATAAAAACACCACTGATGTATTGTTGGCAAACAGGCAAGAAGTCAAGTTTTAAATTACGGATTCATTTGGAGTTTTGTCTGTTTCCAACAAATCTTTTTTATTTTCTACTTGCTTTAAACCAACTCCAGATGGAGAAATAGTCTCTCTAGTTTCTAAGTGCTTTAATAGGTTTGCCAGTTAATCGCTATATTTATCTTTCTGAGTTTAGGTGCTTAGCAAGCAGTGAACGGACTTTAGAGCTTTTTCAACATAACTAGCTGCTTGTTTCAGCAAAGCATTTTGATCTCAGACAGTTTTCATTGTCCATCCATCCATTTTTAAGTTTATACAACCAAAGTGTCGACTGCATTTTGTTATTGACCGCATCCATTACGGGGCCATTCAGTTTTTCCCATTTTACTTCCTGATTGTCCAGCTGTAAAATGAAGAGGAGGCCCTCAGGGACACATTCTATTCCATGCAAGGAAGCATATTCGAGCAACAGGAAGAAAAAAGGGATTAAAGCGTCATGATCGTACTTGGAAGCTCGATCCCAGGGAATGGGACACGAGATCTGCTGCCCGCTGGAACAAAACATATTTAGGTACAATTAGATTCAAAACAGACAAAACATTACAGAACAATCAACAATGAATATGATTTTCTGAAGAAGAGTTTCAAAATCCCAAAGCAGCTGTATTCAGAGGTCAGAAGACTTTCTGAATCGACATTTCATGCAATCAAGGCGGAGATGATTCAGCCCCTGCTTCTGGAGAGGACAGCAACAAAGTACATTTCTGAGTCGAGGGGGAGAAAAAGGTTTAGGCTCAGTTCAATGGAAAAGAGAGCAGACGGGACAAGACGTAATGACGGGGGAAGTGAATCTGAGAAAGAAAAAGAGCCACTGGCAGTCACCGTCTGCAGTATTTCACAGCTGCTACAATGCCTGGGACAGACAGTAGCATTGTCTTTCCTCTTGTCTTCAGATGCCCATTTTAGGCAGCTTAAGGAAAAGGCCGTGAGTGAAGGTCAGCCCCGCTTCTGGTCTTAAAGTGAAACTACAGTGCAGATAGAATTGGGACAGTGACACCTTTTCGTTCTTCAGCCCCTTTGCTTTGCTTTTCAGTGCACATCGTTTTAAATAAAATAATGCAAACTATGTGCTGGGCATGTATGGGTGCCAGTGGATCTTACACACCGACATGTGTTTATATTTAATGTCCATCATTTTTCCGCTATTAAACTCTGAGAAACTTGTGCTATATCCCCCTCCCCGCGCTCTCTGTCTCCCGAAATAAAACTGACTTCACTTTACAGAGACATCTGAGTCACTCTCTTGGCAGAAATTAGGAAATCACCCAAGGCACATTCTTGGTGTCTGAGATCTGGGAAGAAGAGCATGCTTGAAAGAAATGTTATGATTTAATTAAAGTCAGCATGAACATTAAAGATCCTGTTTACTTACATCCAGTACAGGAAAATAGAAAGCTTGTTTTCAGCAATTTCACAACACTATCTGTAAATAACTGGCAAAGGAAAAAGAAACAGCAATGTGCAAGGAGAATAGAGAGAGAAATATATGAATATACATATAAGTGTGCTGCGTCTTACATGGCAGCTCGAGGCCGGTGTGTCCTGAGGTGGTGCGGGACATGGGAGGAGACTGCCGACCGTCAGCCATGTCCGACTCTGAAGGATGAGCCTCTCCATGCATCACTGCCAACCCAAGCCGCAGCCTCTCAGCGTAAGACTGAGCTCTGAGACAAACAGACACACAAACACGCAAGAGTCAAAGGAACTGACGGAGACAACGCACAAACAAATATGTAGGCAAAAGAGAGCAGAAAGAAGTTTGCAAGGAAGCTTGAACACAACTATGAAGATGTCTCATGGTAATAAGCAGGACAAGGCAAAACAAGGACTGTGTCCACTATGACAGGAAGAGAGGTGATGCAGAGGTGTGAAACAGAATGAAACTACAGAACCATATAAGCACTTGTAGATTCTCGTCATTACCTCTTGGCAGCCGATGGGGTCTTCGCAACAATGATAGCATTCCTGTAGTCCGGGATCTGTGGAAAAGGAAATATCATTTACAGTACGAGATTACTACCTGACCTTTGGTTATATATAATATAGTTTTCACTGAGAAGAAGTTAAAAAAAAACAGTAAACACTCATTGTAGCGACACTGTGACTGACAAAGTCAAAGGATTGTGTGTAGTGAAATATAGCGTCACCTCCTCCTGGATGTACTGGATGAGGAAGGGGGAGGCTCTCAGGTTGTCTACAGGGAAGTTGAAGAAGCCCTGGATTTCCTTCTGATGGAGGTCCATGGTGATGATGTGAGTTAGACCTGCAACAAGAAAGGATGGGATGTTCTTGATTCCAAAAAAAATGATATCAACCCAATTACTGGAGTGCATGTAAACACACTGAGTGATGTAATACTAGTCGCTCAGTGATGACAAGAGAAACGGTAACACAGTCCATACCAGCTTTAGCTAACATGGCGGCTAGGAGCTTGCAGACGATGGATCCTCTCTTCCTCATCTTGCACTGCTTGCTATAAGGGAAGTAGGGAATGACCCCAATGATGTTTTTGGCACAGGATGTTTTCAGGGCATAAGCCATAACCAGCAGCTCCATGATGGCTGTGTTGACATCTCTGCAAAACAACAGATTCAATCAAATTAGAGGTAATAACCTGAAAAAGCATGTCGCGGGTCATTTGACCAAATCGACAATCCCATTGGTTTACCACCATAAAAACAATAAACAGTGTTTTCACAAGGCCTGTAATTGGACTCAACCCTAAAGTTTAAACAAGCTAGTGCCTCGTACTCCCGATTTCCAACCCATAGGGGGCAGCGTGTAACCAGAGAGTTGTGGTGTGGTCAATGGCTCACTATCACCAGGTGAAGAGCTCAGACATACGGGGAAAGGTGGGACTGCAGCTTAGTAACAGTGGCTAACTATCATCGATCACAGTTTTGAGACATGATGGAACAGCGCTAGACTTCTACAAACTGTACATTATTTATGGTCACATTTATGCATCTAAGTTATTGTTTGTGTCCTCACAATGTGTTGTTACACTGAGGGAACAACTTGTTATGTGTCTGCTGTGAGAATGTCCCTCCCTGCACAAACCCATGTTGTTATTGGTTTAATGAGTGATCGAGTGACGGCCCAGAAAAACAGGTTAACCCAGTATACTATGGACTGCTGACGCTAATCAATTCACACTTTTGTTTTCCTCTGTTTAGCGTCTTTCTGTTTGTGTAGACCTTATTGTAGAGTTTCCACAACAAATTGAAATGCACAGTGTGTAATTTCTGCCACTAGGGGTCTCCAAATAAAAACAACAAGACCATGAGTCACTCTTCCTTTCCAGACAACCTTAATTTCTGATGAATCTGAGCAGGTAATGTACTTAAGTTTCATTCACACCATGTTTAATCACTTTTATTCAATGTTGTCTGCCTCCCCTCCAAACACACATCTCAAAAGTTAGTGTCCTTCCCTTTCACCAGTAGTTGTCTTTCCAAGTCGGTAACGTTGTCATAACTCATTTAACAGTCGACCCAACTGGTAAACGTAACATGATCATAACTAGGTGCTGCCCTCCATGTTGCATTTGCATTAGTTCTGTAACTAGAGAAAGGAGAAGTACATAAGACAGTCAAGGGTTTTGTGTACAGTATGAAATTAAGTATGCTGATTGAAACTGGATGTTTTCGCAGCTAGCTTTACTTTCAACCACAATGGCTATTGGTCGGTATGACAGGCAACACAATGTTGTTTGTGTGTTGTTGGCAATGTGGCTGCTCTCTTGCAGGTGTCCCAACATTGAAGTTGCACAGTGACAGCGGTTAGATGAGAGTGGTTGTTAGGCGAGGGTGTGATTTTCCGTTCAAACATAATGACTCATAATAATAATAATAATAATAATAATAATGCCTTCATACGTTTATTATAATAGTCTGGTTTCATGTTTACCTTTTAAAGTTGCAGGTTAACTTAGATCACTGAAAAAGGTTGGTACGCAAATCAAGACATCAATTCATCATCGTACAGGGTCATTAATTGAAATAATTGTGCTTCACTAGAAAAAAGAAAAAAAGAAAAGGGGCAAATCATGTCCTTGCTCGACAATCTGAGAAAGACTAAACACAGGCATGAAGAGCTCCTCTCACCTGGGAATGGTCTGGATGATAAAGATATCTTGTCCACGGACTGATTCCTTCACGTCCACTCTGGTCTCTGAAATCACACAGTGAAGGTTCAAGCCACAAGACACAAAACAAACTACGTTTCACAGAGATACTGTATGTGCAACCTCGCAGATCTTTCTCAGCGTTACCTGAATTTGACTCTTGATAAACCACTGACTTTCCCAGCTCCACACCCAAGCGTCTGGAGAGAAGAAACAGGCAGCAGAGTGATAAAACACAAATACACACAATACCTAAATGTGTTAAATAAAATGTTTAAAAGGTCTCGGCAGTCACTTGACTGGTTTTTAAACGACAGGATTATCTGTCACCCAGGATTGAGCCTCATAGTGTGCAGAACTAACTCAGACACATGATAGAAAAAGTATGAGGGTCATTCTGCCATGTCCTTATAGCGGATGAAAAAAGTTAGAAGCTGCCTTTGTCTACTTGAGCTGAACTCCAGAAGTCAACCAGGACTTCCTCAGTTTTAGCTCTTTTCTCCCAAGACTAAAACATTAACTGAGCAAACTTCACCCTAATTTGACAGCTTAGTGAAGTTTTTCACACTCTGTTTATATTTAGTTTTACAGGAAAACACTTTGCTAGTGTTTTGGATGTATTTTCGCTTGTTTCATTCATTAAATTCTGCTTAAATATATTTAACAAGTAACACAAGTCAAAGTTATAGACATTAAGCAATTCCATTTGACTCAACTGTTAAACATGGTTAGCATTATACCTAATAAACATGTTAGCATTAGCATAGACAGAGCGTGGCCCGAAGTAACCTTGAAAAGCCTCAGGCACACCTGTTGTTTAACTATTCACCGCCCTTAAGAAGCCATTTAAGTCGGCTCTTCATACATAATTGTACTGGATATTGTATTATTGCTGACTACATTACTCCAGTAAAAAGGTGCTAACAGCAAAAGATAAACAAACAATAACTAAAAATCTGTGAGTGTCGACAGAGTGCTTTGATGCAACGACTACAAGTGGCTCCCTGTTTTGTTTGTATCCTCCACGCGCACAGAGTCACGCAAGCATGTGGAAAATCAGGCGATACAAACTTCCTGTCAGCAGTCGATCCACTGATCAACAGTTGGTGGCCAACAAAAGAAGTGGAAGAACAAGACTGCCGACAATAAAATATAAATATGGACAACACAGGATTAAATGTACTATCCCAAATTTGAATTTACAGACTGAACTACAGAGTTGACCTTAAAAAACCGTGAGGTTTAGTTTAGATCATTAGCGTAACAGCGGTGACACGTGATCGTAAATCAATTCACAGCTTCAACAACATACATGCAGAATAAGCACTTGGCTCAAACATTGATTTAGTATGAAAACAGCCCTGCAGCAGAGTAAAAGCCTGAACAAGCCCAGGTGTTGAATAAAGAAGAGAGCGGCGGCACACAATTATGCTGTTAATTACAAAAGGTAAACCGTCACATGAGAGCTGCAATAAGAAGGAATTTGATGACTCTTTAAAACCTGCCACAGGTCAGTGAATTCTTGGCTTGGTGACATAAGGAGGTTCTGCCAACACAATCAGTCGGCATCCCGCCGGGTGCGACAGGTCTGTTGCTGCCTTTGTAGCCTCGCCCTGTTTATGTCCCTCATCCTAAGCTTTGTTCCAATATTTGATAGTGCTGCCATCCATTCCCACTGCAATTAGACAAGTAAGAAGATCAAACAGTACAGGACCTGCACATCAAGTTCCACTCCTGTTCATAGATATCTAAAAAGGGGAAAGCTCTAAAAACAAGGCAAATGCAGGGCCGTTTGCAGCCTTACGATTTTTCTATTTGTCACACTCAGTGAAGAATTACATGGTCATAAAGATAGGGATGACTTCTGCTCCAGGGGTAATCACACACGGCCTGGTCACCACGTGTGCGCCTGAATAAATATTCAGTAGACGATTCGTCAACATTTCCTGAGCCCTCGTGTTGTTATTCAACCTTTGCTCCAATAGAAAACTCTACGTGATTACAGAATGACCATAATCTGCCTAATAATGTTTTGCAATGCTGCCATACAATGAAAACTGAGCAAGCTAAGCTCATTTTCTCTGACTAGGCGGTGCAACTACTGCAGGCTGACAAAAACATGGCCTCTCCCAGATTTCAGTAGGCCAACCAAAAGAGAATACATTGCTGTTTGCAGACATCTGGGTCAATCTGTCAATCTGTGTCTTTATAAAGATTTGAGAACTCAACTCAACCATTTGAACTGCCCCATGTGCTATTGTTATTAAATAAAGCCTGGCAGCCACAGACACATCCAGAGTACCTTTGCCCTGCGTACTTCCGAGACAGAGTGTCGGCGTATTTCTCTCCTTTCATCACAATGATTCGAACTGACAGGTCCTTTGATTCTCACGCCAACACCCAGAAAACAAAAACCCAGATTACTCGTAATCTGATCAAACAAAACCTTCACATCCACTGTAGCCTATCGCATAGAGTCTTGTGTGCTGTTAATCTGCAAAGATACATTTAGGGAAAGCAATTATTGAACAAAGAAGCAATTGTCTCAAAAGCTTTAAGGACTTAATAAATGGAGCCAATCTGTCTGTAGAAGATTTCAGACCTTCTTTTAAGGCTGATGGCTTTCTAATCTCATTTCAATAATGAATTGGATCATATGCATGCCAACAACTACATAGAATAATATTTTCAGTTAAGACAATGGGAGGAACTAGCTCTGGGTTGGTTTAAACCTTTGAAATAAAAACGAGTTAATATACAAACAATAAATAAATTCTATTCAATGCTGAAATTTGGAATGAAAATGTAACTTATAAGTGGTAGGCACATCGAGTCTGATCAACTGTTAAGCAGATAGTAAGCCTGTTTGCAGTGGTATTAAATGTAGTGGCAGTGACAAGCCAATACTGCTCTGCATGAATAATAAATAACCAAAGTATTTAGCATGACAAAGCATCAGTGTAGAAGGCTGAAGGCTGTATTCTTACCTAGTACAGACATTAGCTGCACTGTTTTAGTTGAAGTATTTTGCATGTTAAAATATTGAACTTAGTTCTGCTTGTGTTAACAAAAGATTCATTTAGTCAGTGACAATGTTTCGTAGTATCTAATCTCAGATGTTTCAGAAGTTGTACTGATTTAGCTGATTTATGTTCTATTAATTATTGTTTTGGGAGGGTGTTGTGGACGATGTCTTGTATCCCAATGTGTTGTGCCATCGTGTGGACAACCTGTCTGGTGGGTCATGTTCTCATCCATGTGTTCGTTGTGTTTGTTTGCAGAGCCTAAACTGAACAACATTTAGCCTAATTCAGAGCAGCACTCGTCTTGTGTATGACTCCTATGTGTAATCTCAGGGAGATGGCATGCAACAAAGAACCCCAGAGTTCCAAATTACAGACATGAAATGACAATAATGATGGTATTGTGTAACGTTAGTGGAAGAGCACTTACTCTGTGATCTTCTTAGCCAGCACGGTGCAGGCGGTGGTGGAGTTGGCAGAGAAAACACGGTATCCCTTTTTGGAAATATTCATTTTCGAGTAACCATAAGAGAGTTTTGGAATTTGAGAGTGAGCGACCAGAGACCTGTGACCCCCAAAACGCCTTATAGGCATGTTTCTTTGCAAACAATATGGTACTTGGATGAGTTTCACCGTCAACCAAAAAAAAGAAAAAAAATCGTCCGTTATTAGCGAAGGAAAAGTTCCACACTAAAATGTTAGCACTTGATGGTTCACATTCCCACCAAGTAGACGCATCTTAAAGAAAAACACACCAACTAATCTTACTGAAGCCCTGTAACGCAACACTATGTGTAAACTACAAAAACAAAGGGTACATGAGGAACATGCACCGAACAACGAGCACCAGCTTCACATCGACCAGCACCGCAAACCCCCCAGGATAACAGCAAACCGACAGCAGCTGTAAACCTAACCTCTGTATTTCAGTGCGTGTTAGGGAGGCTTTGTTATCTCCAGAACACACACACACTATTTTCTGGTAGACTAAGGTACTAAACGACAGGTACAAACGGCAGCCTGTGTGCTGTCGCGGTGTTATAAAACTCAAAACTCCTCTGGAAACATCCTCCTGGACTGTAAACTTTATAGCAACGGGATTGTGGCAGGGAGAAAAAACGCCACGAGCACAGTGACTTCGAGAGAACCAATCAGTGCGTAGATCAAACAAGCAAGAGGCGTGTCAAATATAACACTGGCCAATCAGTTTACGGGATTCGTATGACCTAATATTAAAGCGCAACGACCTAAAAATGTGGGCACGTGGGTGAAATGTTCCCCACTTAAATACAAAGAATCGTGTTCTGTTTCTGATCGCATACTTCCATAATTACACTACTCAATTGGGTGTCTACGTGCGTGCGCACTATCAAGTATATACAAATGTAGTTTACTTCATCTTCCTGGATACTCAAATCGGTGAGAGAACTGAGTATGGAATGATGAACACTTGGTTTCTGTTGTTCTGTGATAAGGGCTATCCGAGCAGGTATAATTAAGTTGATGAAATGTCACTGATTCATGCTCCTTGTTCAATAGTCAGTGGGGGAAAACAAACTGACAAAATGTTCAAACAAACAAAGTAGGCTTATCATTGTTTTTATTCGCAGAATATAAATTATATACAATTTGGGGTTACAACATTCTCTTTACATTGTCTTCTTTTAATTTCTTGATATTTAACAATAATGGCCTACTGTGCCGCTGTTCAATAATTCAAAGAGCAGAAGAAAGCCCCACAAATATAAGGTGTAAAAAAAGGATTCTGGCAATACCTTAGTATTCTCGGATGGAACAGCTTAGAAGATGTTTTTTATGCATAACGATCTAATCGAAAAATGACTGTAACACATCTACAGCATGACAATATGAGCTAATATAAATTAAAGTAAAAAAAAAAAACATAAAAGTGTGTAAAAACCTATACATTATTCACACATCATGGCTTGTATTGCTGTGTATTTTTGCGGTGCAAATAAAGTAAGAAATAGTTTGAGCAGACCTCCATATCAAACTACGTACATGAAGGCAAATGGCTGAATGTATGTAAGTATGACAAATGCTACAGGATTTACAAACAGCTGATCTGCACTACAACTGTTAATAACGTTGACATACAGCCGTGAACAAGTTGTTTTCTTCTTTTTGTAGCACCAAAAACAAATCTGTCTCTGCGACCACACAACACATCGCTGTCAGCATCACACGAGAAAAGGCATTCATCTGCTTGCTTTTGTACGACAGAGCACAGCTGATCAAGTGCTTGTCTGTGAACGTGTCTGCCAAATCTGACACACCACACCTAATAACATATTGCATCACACCCTTTTCTGAATTCCATTTGTTGGTTGTCACTCCAGCAATTGCATCAGGTTTTTAAACCTCACGCAGTCTTGTGAGATGTAGTCAGTCGGCTTTATGCAGCTGATTTAAACAAATGTTGCCTCTTTAAAACACTGTCAGTGGTTGTATGTAATGTTGTTACACACATATTGTGTTAGGTATTGCTGCAGAAACCTAAACACCAACAATAATACTCGTTTGGCTAAGTTGTAAGAAAATTGCAAATCCTGCGAAAAACTGCCCTCGAATTTCAACTCCCTGTTCGTATGTAATCAGATTTTGTTTGGATATTGTACCAGGTCAGTGACCTGCATGTAACAATCATTGATCGCTGTACATGTCCTTTTTTAAGTGGTCAACTATATTGTTCTATTTTAGCTTGAATGTTTTTGAATATGATATTAAAATGCAGGTAATGCAGTTTCTTTCCATCAGCCTTTCAGCACCTTCTCTTTTAGAAGGTCCAAAATGACCTGCCTCTCTTGGCTCTCCAGCTCAAATCTCCGTTCCCTTTCTTTTCTTTCAGCTCCCAGACGTTCCCTTTCCAGAGCAATCTTACCTGAGAATGAAAAAAGGAAAAATTAAACTTGTTATTCATGACAGCTCATATAGTTCCTTTCAGGTAAATTTAGATGTTGTTTTTTAAAGTGCACCATTAAAACTAAAATCTAGTTTTGCAGGATAGAAATATTTATATAAAAGGCAGTCTAAAGCATAGCTAGGTTACCCTTTATTTTCATTTTCACAATACACTGCAACAACACTGTAAAAACATACTCCTCTGAATCTCAAGCTCCTCCCTTCGAAGTGCCAGCTCCTCCTCTCGCAATCGTTGCTCCGACTCTGAGCGTTTCTCCAGGAAGCTGAGGATCTCAGAATAAGTCTGGCAGCAGCACTGGCAGGGACGCTTGGATGTGGGTGCCGCCGAAAGCTCAGCAGCTTCCATGTGGTCGTCTTCTGGTTCTGTTGTGACAGTAATTACATGAAAATGTTGTGATTTCTAGAGAAAAATGGCAGCGGTTGTGAGCGAGAAAGTCACACCCACAGAGCAGGCAAGGGTTAATTATAAATAAACAATTGCATAAACTTGACAGCCTCTTCTTCCTAAAGCTTGCTTCTTGATACGGGTCAGATACATTGTTGCTGCTGACAACAGTAGAATTAAAACTAAAAGCTCCACCTATTTTGCGTGGTCCTCTGTGTCGAGTCAGGTGAGAGACCCAAACACTACGCTGAACCCAGCGCCAAGCGTAGAGCTTTCCTTATTATGTCTGAATGGGCCATAAAGTTATGTTGTGCTGATTGTGAAAGATCAGAGAACTCCACACCAAACATGAAGATTATACGACTGGAATGTTAGAAGCACAAGCAGCAAAGATCCGACGTCTGCACGTGTGACCAAAGTATTCACCAGTTCTGTACGGCTGTAAAACTGGATGAAAGTGGTTGTTTTTCTCTCTAAAGAGGCCTGTTAATGTGTTTGACTGATGGTGTGTTACTCTTAAAGAAACAAACACAAAGAAAACAAATAGCTGTAGCCTCAAGGCCGAGCAGACAATGTGTTGCTGGCGGGGGATAAGAAGAGCAATGACCCCGCCAGGATCCACCGTAATTGGTCCAAAGTGCCGTCAGAAGCGGACTCATCCCCGGGGCATGTTTGTTTGTCTGCTCTTCCAACAAACTAAACTCATAGACCAGTTTTTGACAGTTCCTTGTTGCTCTGACATCTATTTACTCACAACACAACACGTGAGCCATGTAACTCAGTGGACTGCATCACAGGCATCTTACGATACCAACCAGATTAAATCAATGATTGAACAGCTAAATTGTGGATTACTGCTGAGCAGGATTATTGATTCAGATGGATTAACATCACAGGAAATATATTAATTTTATAGTAATTATGTCCTGTGAGTCTGTCTTCACCTGCAGGAGTCGTATGTGTGATAGTGATGTTAGGTTTGTCCTGCTCCGGAAGACTCAGCTCTTCTATTGCTTGCTTCCTCAGCTCATCATCCTAGGAGAGATAAGAAGAATCAATATCACTTCAGTAACATAAAAAAGAAAACAACAATGATAGATAGACAACAACGATTGAAGCAAGCAACGGCTGTGAACCAGTCGTGGTCCTCCATAAGAGGTAGTTCCCTTGTGACAGGGTGCCATCAAGAGGAAATACAGGATTGTGCAGAGAACGTCAAGAGGTTTGTCTGTTTGTGTGTCGAGCACCAGTTACAGTGAAAGTATTAAAACTGATAAAACATCACCCGGCGTGTGAGATTAATGACATCATGAAACAGCAGCGTGATGCTGTGTAATTGAAACAGTAAAAGCAAAGTGAAAATGATATTTCCTGCACCGGAAATGTCGGTTTCCCCGCTCACCTCGGCTGACACGACGCAACTCACACCCACTTGATACTTTGTGCACTCGCCACTGGCAAGGAGCCCCTTCTCAGCCTCCAGCTCCAGAACCTCATGAAGCAGATCCTCTTTTTGGGCGTACAACCTCTCCGTTCCAAACCTGAAAACACACACATGTTAGAGTTATTAGCATATATCCAAGTCACCACACCCCTAATGCAGGCACATTATATCCATAGGAAACACTAGCGTTTGTCTTTTAACTGATCCAACCTGCGCAAGCTGGGAAAGTCTTGTTTCTTGTAGTAGTCCAGCAGCAGCATGGTTCTCTCCCGACACCTCCTGGCGTCCACCTCAAAGTTTTCATCTTGAAGAGCTGCTGTGATAATCTCCCCCACACGGGCCCAGATCCGTCCTGACACAGAGGAGTAAATATATAAATCCACAAATACACTGATCGCATGATGTCCATGTTTGCAGATCTCTGCAACTGAACATTACTTAGGTGTTTACAGATGGATTAGTCCTTTAAAAAAAAGGCAAACCTGGCTCTTTGGATGCAAAGGGGTTCTGGGCAATAACCTCCCGCAGAAGAATGATATCGTGCCGCGCTGAGAAACGCACCTGGCGCTTCCTCGGGGTGGTGGAGGGACCAGCGAGAGAATAACCTGAAGTTGGGAAAGAATCAATTAAAACCAAATGTACAGACCCTAATCTAATAACCAACCTCACCACAAGCTTTAAGATGTACAATCTGCACAGTCTACAACACCCTCTGTCCTTTGACCCTCACTTTAAGTAACGGACAGATGTCAGATCATCAATATCACAGAAATGTTATTGTATCTCGTATTAAATCTATAGTTAATTGTTGATATTCACTGTCATTATTATACAAAGACAACTACAAATTAGGAATAAATGGGGATGGAATTTATAAAAACATTTTATTTTTCAATTTGACCACTACTATTACTACTATCAGATGATTTCAAGCATTAACTGATCCATGTTAGATAATTGTGGGACTTTTCATACAAGTTGTCTCTTCCCTGCAGTGGATTATCTTACCTCCACTGTCTATTCGTGGTGTTTAAAACCAATGAAGGGGGAAGAAATGTGCCCTGTTTAGTTCCAGAGGTAACTGACACCAGCACTCTCAGCTGCAGCTCTGTTGTTCTACAGATGCCAGTGACTCTGGCACCTCCAGCACCTCCACCACCACCACCTCCACAGTGAAGTGAGAGCTGCCAGTTTCCTCCAGCTGCTAGAATTTAACACAAACGAGACAAATTGCCTGCAAAGCCCTGAACGCCCCACAGACGCTACATTACGTTCAATGTCGACAGACCACGCGTCCGGAGAGGAGGAGCAGTATTTGTGCTTGAATAAATAAATAACACACCAAAAGCAGTTTGGGAGATATTTGTTTAACAGGCGCGTCAGACGTGGAAGCGGTAACGGATCTCACCATTGTTGATCGGGACCTCCAACACTACCCGGTCCATTTTTGTGTTTGGTGCATCCGGGGACCGTGTGACGCACAATTTACACGTCCTCTCACCAGTACAGGTTCCCTACTGACGTGTAGTCAACTTGGCGGAGAATCAGAATCTGGCAAACACGGAGGCGCCGCTTCTCTGCGCTGCACTTACTCAAAGTGACCACTAGGTGGAGCCAGAGAATCACAAGTAACTGTGACAACAGTGACTGGTGTCTGCAGATTGTTAGGCAGATGTTCCACATCATAGTCTTTTGTATAAAGCAGAATATTAAGTCGAAGTATTTAATTACAAATAGTCTTTTTTTCCCCCACAGGAAACATTATGATGTGTTAAAGAATATAAAGCACAGGTAAACATTACATGGCTCCATTTCACTAATTGTGCTTCATCAGTGAGTGAGCATGCACAATAAAAGTGCCTTGGGTCTTGTTTACCTGAATAGAATTCAGCCATCATCATTGTTGTTAATTGTTATTTTGCTGCTTTGACGAGTAAAAATGTTTGTCGGGAAAAGGGCTTGTTGTAATGAGCTGGAACCTGCATGGAGGTTGAGAAATACATGTTCAATCTTTGGTATGTGTTGGAAAAAGATCAGCAGTTTAACATTTACACAGTTTGTAGTTATACACACACACACACACACACACACGCAAAACCATCGTTATTATAAGTCTTTTTTCTCCTGATTTGACAGACAGCATTGATAAATGGATACTGAAAGAAAGATGTTGTAAGATAGAAGACCATGGAGGACTTCGTTGGAGCTATACACAAGTTGAAATAACGCTGTGTGAACTGTTTTTATCCTTATCTGACCACCAGATGTCCCCCTATGATTGCAGATATTGACATTCATAAATCATAGTCTGAAGAGCCTTTCAGCTGCATCCCAATGTGGACTCCTATTAAAGCCTTCAAATACCAAAGAGTTTGTCCGTTATTATCAGCTGTTTGCTTGTTTTTGCATATTTTTTTTGTCATTCTTTTCTTTTTCTTCTATCCTTCTAACATTTACCATGCTCTTGCTCATGGTTAAGATACGAGCTGTGTTGTGGATTTTATTATGGAACCTAATTTAATTTCTCTTTAATATTATCTCCTTTACTTCGGTTAAAAAGAGGTTTCAGTCCTCACAGGAGCAGATAAATCTTGTGCTGCACAACAGTGTGATAATTGGTTGCTGCCTTTGCAGTGCTCATCCTTTTGTTTTTATTAGCAGTTGCTGCTGACATACCAGACGGGAGATAAGCAGGAAAGTAGACTTGGCAACCTGCTGCATCGTAATCATCCGATTATTTGGTTAGATATGCTGGTGGAATGTTTTGATGACACTTGGGGGGCGGGGGGGGGGGGGGGG
>CAAKHC010000491.1:42044-53912 GCA_901007825.1 Macroramphosus scolopax
TTATTTCAATGATTAAGCTACAACAAACACAAAGGCGGTCATGTGCCTGTCATCATCGTACCAATCTTTATGTTTCATCAGTGCACTGGACCAGACAAGGCTGATTGTCAGCATTCTTTGTGTGTGTGTGTGTGTGTGTGTGTGTGTGTGTGTGTGTGTGTGTGTGTGTGTGGGCCAACGAGGCAGTGAAAGGTAGTGTGTGTGTCAATGAAATATACCGACCATTGCTCGTCCATGCTGGTCTCTCCAGCCTCAATGTTGGCTGTGTTGTTTCTTGGTATACTCCACATCTGGTTATATATATTGATTGTAGTACAGTATGCATGTTTTACTAGTGAAGTGTGAACCACTGTAAAGATTTAATCATACAGTGTTGTTTGTGTTACTGTAAAAGCAGCTGGCTAGTCATGCTGTCAACTTGCAAAACTCGACAGTCCCAACTGGCAGACGTGTTTTTCTTGGTTTCAGTAGCAGCGCAGAATGTTTTCAAAGGTGATTCCTTTTGTGTTGTTATGCATTAAACTAGGCTTCGGTTGTCCGAAGCAACAACCTGTCCAAGACCACAGCATGGATGGTCTTTATTATCAAGTCTCTCAGGGTTACTCCATCACGATGAGCAGAGGTCAGTTGGTGATTCCAGCGAATGTGTTCACCGGCAGAGGAAGTCCTTTACTCATGTATTTGCTCAGTCCAGCATCTTTATCCTCTCCCACGTTCAGTTTGGACCTCATGGTTTTCTGGACGCAGTATCCAGGGTCCAGACATGGGAAGATCTCGACGCTACAAGACGAGCAGGATCATAGAGAGTCATCAGTTCAGGTTGTAATGGAACAAATAAAGGAAACATTCTCAGATTTGAAAGGTTCTACTAGCTCCCGTTCTGAAACTACTGACTCCTGTTATTAAATTGTGACAAATCAAAATGAGAAAGTGCTGTTTGACGATAACAAAATATGCAGTAGAACTCAAACTAATCTGACAAAAGGATGTTTAGAATATCAAATCAAAATCGTTACCTAAAGACTAACCCTCCTAAATAACAATACACAGGCATGGGATGAGATGGGAGTCGGTCGTCTGGGACAGGACAAGATATTTTTCACCCTCTATTGATGCAGATAGAACTTTGGCAATAGCACTTTAAAAGGCACCGTGTCTCGGCTTCGATGCTTCTTAGAAAACATATGATGATGCTATTTTTCTAACCAATCAAACACTGAACAATGTCTCGTCTCTCTTACCTCTTCACATCTTCGTAGGCACTTTGACAATCTCTGTCCAGTGTTATGGTGATCGACTCGCTCTCCTGTGAGCTAATCTTAATGTTGTTGGTCCGAATTTTGGACTCCTGCGAAGTTTAGAATAACAGAGCAAAAATGATTCGTTGCTGTGTTAACTATTGGATTTGATGATTTAACATTAAAAGTCTTTGTAAAAGGTAAACTGGATACATTTGAATAATTTGAGTAGTGTTGCGTAAACATACCACAGTGTTGTTTTTAGTTTTTGCTGGAGATTCATTTAATGTCAGTGTCAAACAGTTCAGATCTGCGAGACAAAGCCAGAGAGAGAATGTGAGAAGAGGAATAACACACACACACACACACACACACACAGAGGATCCTGCAACTACTGATTGTAAGTATGAATTACTGCGATAACACCGAACCTTCTGCTTCATTGGACGGAATCGTGCTGATCTGAGCTCCTGACGTCCTGACCGACATCTCTCTGTCGTGTTCTCGGCCGCTTAATGTCGCCTAGACACACGTATCAACACAACGTCAACAACACGCTATCTAATAGGGAAATAAGGAAGAAATAAAACGATAAGAACAACTTACTTTTTTGTAGTTTATGGTTACAACCGCTCTGCATACCTCCCCTGTGTTCCTCTTCTGCTTTTCTGTTGGAGACGCGGGTATGTCGTCAAACAGGGTTGCAGACGGATACAGGCGGTAACGTTAGAGTCAAACGTGCATCTGCAGCCTACTTACCTCTCACCGACGCTGCGATCGGCCTGACCTCAGGAAAATCCATCTCTAGATGTGTCAGGAACACATCTTCCACGGGATCCTTCTTACCAGTGAAGGTGATCTGATGGAAGACAACACCAGAAGTGTGAATATATTTGTCGTAGTTTTTTTTACCCCGTGAAGATGTTAATCTTGTCAGCATATACAGGTTGATGAAAAAACCAGCACATAAATGTATCATAGTACCTTAACCATGTAGATGGTGAAGTAGACCGGCTGCTGGCCGGTTCGTACATAGTAAGAAATGACATCAGACACAATGGGCTCCTTTTTGTTCCCTGACGTCGTCTGTTGTCGGACAAAAACAGAAATGGGACAATATTCAACTTGATGTTCTGACCACAACACACGACGTGTCACTTCGCTTATCAGAGTATCACTTATCCACTAACAAGTCCGGTTGATCTTGTTTTTTTTTCTGTTATTTGTTCCACCAGGGAAACAAAGTAATCTCCATCTTAAAGAAGATCGTTCAGGCTGTCATCACACTGTGTTTGAATAAGCACTAATTCAATCATACAAAAGGATGAAATCCACCTTATATACAGTATAACCTCATTTAACATGACAAAGATAAGGTTTACTCTGCTATACAGATTATTGTACCACCTATTGGATGTCAGCTGTCATGTAAACAGATAAACATCGGCCACTGCACTTCAGTGAACGTCATCTACTATGATGATTGACCGATAGCAGTCAGCAAGGGGAATATCAGACGATACCAATGTTCGGCTGATAAATGATATATCACTTGTCTGGTTATAAAGGGCTTGGTCTAATCATCAAGAGTCATACAAATCCCACTGTAAACCTCATAGTTATGTAACTGCTCTCAGGTGTCAGAGGAGCATGCAGGAAATACAGAAGAACCCTTTAATAATGAAACAAACTGAGCTGTGTATGAAACATGAAGCTGAGATCAATTGAATTTTTTTGTGTATTTGACTTTTGAAGGAAGACCGAGCGACAGAGTTCAGCTCGGTCGAGAAAATACAATCTGTTTCCGTGTGTTCGCAGGAGGAGAGATCACATCAGACAAGGCAGTGTGACAACGTGTTCATTGTCATGATGAAAGGATTTGAAAAAAATGAAGCCTGTTATCATATAAAATGTCCATATTATGATATTCTTCTTCATCTGTTTCATAGCTGTTCCCTCAGTGCTTCTTGTTGACTGTGTTGTGCGTTCATATCACTGCAGTTGTGGTTTCTGTGAAATCAACTCGTTTCTTGTCCTCAGTAACAGATGCAACTTCCTGTCGTTCAAATTGAGCACAGAAGGCGTCTCCATGAACTACAAAGGGGGGTTGTGATGTGATGACACGTGTCAAAGTAGCGCATCCGATAAGAAAACGTGCTGCAAAGACTTTCTACAGCCGACCTGTTGTGATGCATTTCCTTTTTTTTTTGGATCTGTTTTGAGTTGAGTCGTACCAACTTAGCCATCTGGGGGATCATTCGTCCTAAGCTGTTGATGTTACAGTTGTACCACGGGTCCACCATGCTCAAGTAGGAACCGAGAGAGCAGGGAATCTCTTTGGACTGATCAAGGTTTTCCTAAGACAAAAATAACAACATCACTGTACACACGATGACAATCCTGTTGTCTGACATTCTGTAATGCTGATCTGCTAGTCTTGATATCTCTTGACGTGTCTTTGCTTTCAGGAAACAACCGGCCTGACGGTGTGTTGCCGTACCTTGGTAGAGCTGGTGGGAGTTACAGCTCCACAAACAGGGATGTAGTAAAACTGCAGGTTGACTTTCATGGTGAGAACGAGCCTCCGCGCTTCCCTTTTCCTGCAACCGGAGATTCGTGAGAAGCTTAAAGAGTGTACGTGTCACAAACCTGTTTAGACGATTCCCAGAAGGAAAGACTCTCAATTTTTATTAAAAGAATGGGCCATCTGTGATGTCATCAACTCTAACTCTCCTGTTTGTATCTTGTGAATGGGAA
This sequence comes from Macroramphosus scolopax, assembly GCA_901007825.1. Lineage (NCBI taxonomy): Eukaryota > Metazoa > Chordata > Actinopteri > Syngnathiformes > Centriscidae > Macroramphosus > Macroramphosus scolopax. Next base: position 46,040 of record CAAKHC010000491.1, read on the forward strand.
TGAATCCCTCACCTGAAGAAGTAGTAGGCCTTGGCCAGACGGCCCAGTACCCTGTCGTCTCCCATGGCGACTATCTTGGCAGTAAACTGTCTCTGCTGTTTGGGGAAGGGGTTCTGCATTGAATTGCTTCCTGTTCGCCTCTGCAGCGGGAATCCTCTCGTACCTCCGCTCCCTCCACTTCCTCCACCTCCACCGAAGCTCGCGTGTTCCTCGAGGGTTTCCTGCATTAGCGCCATATTTTCCCTTATTGACGGTTTCACTTTTATACCTTTACGTCGGTGCAACCTCAACGGGTCCTGCACGCTGGAAGAGGGAGGAAGTTTGCTGTCAGATTTACAGTCCAAAAGAAGAAATGCCTTAAATGTCTTTTTGTGATTGTGATTTTGGGCCATAATGTCGACTATATCGGAACCTAGATTTACCTTTTGCTTTGTTCTGATCCACTCGCACTGGTGGAATCCTGAAGTGACAATGTGGAGAGATCTGCACCGGGGAGCATGTCTCTTTCGATGCCGCTGTCATTGGACAAGGTGGACAAGCGTGGTGAGGGGTCGCCGGTGGACTCATCCATCTCAGAGTCCTCATTCTCTTCGATCGAGGAGAACTGCTCCGACATGGAACTGGACCGCAAGCACTTGGACAGCTCTCGCCCTGTCAACGATTTAATATTTATTAATGACTTGGAAAGGTCAACGCTCATATGGAGCGACACAACAACCGGGTCGAAGAGCAGGCAAGAGTTTCAAAATAAAACAAGTGTCTGATATGACGGTGGTGATGGGTGGATTGTGTATCCATAACTTTCAGTGGTTGTTGGCTTGAGATCAGCTTGTCAAACAATTTGAAAGGTGAGTTAAGGTCATAGAGTAAAATCCTAGAGCGAAAGTCCACATATTAACAGCAAACACTGGTTGTTAGTATGAACACAACATTCATTCATTCATTCACGAAACACAAGAAGATTTTACTGAGCGCTCTCCTGTGCGATGATTTACTGTGAAGGCCGTGCTTGAAATGACACAGTCACAGTGAATTTTACAGTTCCGTTCATTCAATTCAAATCTGTGTGATAAGGACCTTGTATGGACCTTTCAGCTGTGAATGTTGTGGGAGGTAATAGCGTGCAGCTTCACTAGCTACGCCCCCATTGTTTACTGGGGATCGAACTGGTGCAACAGCTGCCTCCTTATGAAATACATGTTTAACCAGTGATGGTTGCTGAACATCGGTGAAAACAGCAGTTCTCATTAGAAATGTGTCTGTTTTGTAACACGTCAGTTCAGTTCAGCTGCCTGGCAGAAACGTCAATCCACATCATCAAGGGTCACTCACAGATATCCACTTTCTCTGTCCACAGGTGGAAGCTCATCTCTGGGTTGGGAAGCGGACAGGCTTGAAGTGGTCCACTGGAATCAGGCTCTGAAATAGGAAGAGGGAGGGAGAGAGAGAGAGAGAGAGAGAGAGAGAGAGAGAGAGAGAGAGAGAGAGAGAGAGAGAGAGAGAGAGAGAGAGAGAGAGAGAGAGAGAGAGAGAGGGGAAAAAGACCAAGACTGTCAGAATCAAAACAAAACACCCCCAGCTTCCTCCCTGTGCTAGTCCGTCCATGTCCATCCCTCAATCTCCCAGCTGGGTTGAGGGGAGAGCAGAAAATCGGACGGGTCATGGACATCATAACAGTGAGGAAAAGAGTGGATGCAACAGAAATAGATATCAGGAAAATGTACAACAATAACAGCCAGATTTGGCCGCAGAAGGAAACTGATGGATAGAAGCAAGGACACATGTTTGATCAAAGCAACAGCTGGTGCGTCAAAACCTTGTTGATGCAGAAAACATGTCATCCACCGCGACCCTGTAGCCTTTGAGTGCTAACATTTCTAAAAAGAGACCCAAGTACTGCGTTCAAAGTACAAAGCAATCCTGAATGGATCAATTAGAGATTCGATGTCAAACGTAGGTGTAATAGAAAGGAGTTACAAATGTTTCTAATGTTTGTAGCTCATTGTACTTTGCAGAGGTCCTTTACCTGAGTCTGTGTCTGCAACGATCTCACTGTACAGCCGCTGCAGAAGGCTCCTCAGTTCCCCTCCTTCCCCGCTCATACACTGCTCTAGTTTTGCCAACACTTCCTGAAAGGACTTCTCGTCCATATCCTGTCCAAAGACACACAAACACATATTGGTGAGCACACATACACACAGGAAGATAAATACATACAGACTTTGTATTAATAGCAAGGAGGTGAAAGATCAGCGGTGTGTGTGTGTGTGTGTGTGTGTCTGCCCTCCTGTGTGTCCTGCTGAGGTGTTACTTTAGGACCAGCGCCAGCAGACACTTCCATTACGCTGCCAAGACCTTCATTGAGGATGTTAAACATGGCACGTACATATGAGCAGGGGACTTTCTATGAGGAATCTCATTTCTGAACTCATGCACTCCTGTTTCTTTCAGGTGAAAGTTTGCAGCGGCTCGGCTGCTAAACAAATCTTGAAGCAACACTGGACTGTTCCACTGACCTGCAGCCCCTGAGCCAGTTTTGGCCCGTGGCAGTCTCCTCCTAAAGTAGCCTGTATGGAGTGTTGGACCATACTGCGCATGTGATCTGAGGTACTGAGTGAAGAAGACGTCTCGATATTATCCGACAGGAATTGTACCAAAGAACCGGAGAAGACGTCCGGGTCAGCCAGAACAAAAACCCTGAAAGAATTGACGACAGAGGCTTGAATGGCGGCCGGCGAAGGCAGTTTGACTACATGCAGCTGTATGAGGATATAAAGACAGTAAAGAAACTGCACACAGGAAGGAAATGAACCCACCTCTCCTGAAGGGGATAGTGCCCAGTCTTTAGTCTCTGCTCTGCTATGATCCTCCTCTGGTACATTAGACCTGCAGGTTGAACTTGCATTAAATGGCAGAATCTCAAATTGAACATGAACAACATCAGCAGACTAATGACATGACAATGACACGCTAGCTGTAGATGGGAGATCCATCTTTCTTCTAATTATTGCCAGTATAAGGACACATGTGACATAATGGCAGTGTCCTCCAGACAGAAGTCGACTAGTGGTTCAACCGGTAGCTACAGTGACGACAGGTTATTGTCATTGCTGCAGCAAGGTTGACCGTGTGAATCCAACCTGATAACAAGCCAGATCAGAAACTGCACACATTGCATGATACTTTAAAAGATTACCAGGAGATACATGTTGGGTTTCCCGTTAGCTCATTAAGCAACTAGTTGGACATCCTTGATGGAAAGGAATAAATCACCTCTTGTTAGAAATTACGTGTGCACTGCCAAACCAAAAATGAATTAATACCTGGAATGTTGCGTTCCGCTTTTATTTGCCTGGTGTAGCTGATGCCTACAGTGCAGTAGGGTTGAGGGTAGGTCAGGAGTCTTTTGCAAAAGTCATAAACCCGCTTGTAGAGTTCATCAGGAATGTAGGCGGTCTGGAATATCAGCAAACAAAAGCAACACAAACACACACTGGTTAAAATCAATACCAGTAAGGAAAGAAACTATTTCCTTCTACCGTAAGTACATAATAATTGATTTTCAAGTATGAGGAAAGACTGTGTGCAGCCGTGTCTGAATTTGATCCAGATATGCAAACACGTTCTCCCTCTTGTTTGTTATTTAGTTTAGATGCCTTTGAGTCTCTGACATTAAAAAAGATTTATTGTTTAAGTAGTGGAGATAGTAACAGACGGAGGTTTGACCTGTCCAGCCTGTAACCTTAAGTGAAAATCAGGATGATAAAGTTCTAAAGGGGAAGTCAGATAACGTATATGAGACATTGCAATGAGTTCTGTACCTGCACGATGGCGTACATGAGTGTGTGGAGCAGAGGGATGATGTGTTTGCGACAGTCCCACTTCTCAGCCTGCAGAGGAAGCACACAGGTCCCGTTGAAGACTGAATACTGACGGAGCTTTGACAATTAATATTAATAATCTGCCTTCACGCTGCAAGAAAGTGGAGCTCTTTGTGTTTTCAGATTATTCTAATTACAAAATGCAATCAAATGAAAACATGATAATAACTGATAATGAATGATATTCATGGTCAGTAAAACAAGCTATCCAGTCAAAGCAAGACTGCAACAACATTTTTAGAGCCACTCGAGAGTTTGGTTCTTCCTTTTCGGGGAAAGTATTCATTTGAATTCCTGAAGTTGGAGTTGCACCATATCAACAAAGCCACAACTACCTTCTCCAGCTCCTTTATCAGCACCCACACCAGAGACAAGCTGCCTGCCGGGTTGTTTTCAACCTTCATATGAAGCGTCCATCTCAGCATGCCTACAACCACAAACACACAGACAATGGATGATAAACATCGTCTTCATCACCAGTCAGTGAGCTGAAGCTGCATGTGGTTTGTTGGTGAAAGCTCTTATACTAAGAGAAAGACAGCAGTACTGCGAGCATATGAATACTTGTGGTGTGGTTGACCGTATCGTACCTCTGTTGAGACTCTCTGTGGGCTGCTGGTTGTCTGCCTCTTTGGGCAGCACCGCCTGGATGCTGCGGTAGAGTTCTTGCTCTCGAGATATGCTGGAGCCGCCGGCTGACCACAGATTCAAGACGTTAGGTGTTAGTTATAAAATCCTCACTTCAACACATACCAACACTGAGATACGAAGACAGATGTTTGTGAGTTTGTTCTGTGTCGTTTACCTGTCGGCTCCATGCTGCAAAGATTTCTTGAACTATCCCAGAGGACCTTGCTGGTCATGTCCCACATACATTGGGGTTCTGAAATCAATAAGAAGAGGGTTTGATGAAGATGGACGGCCTCTCGCTCCTGCCTGACTTATCACAGCTGACAGTGAGTTTAGTAAGACGTTTAACTTTTCTGTCTGCTGAGTGTAAAAGTCACACAGATACGTGACGGAGCCATTTTTATACCTGCTGTCTGTGTTCTCACACGGGCTGCAAATAATATCGGCTCTTCATGTTTCTCATTTCTATTTATACGTGAAATAACTGTGTGTCTGCATTAAAGATGTGTGAGTACTGCCGAAGGACCAGCCCATAGCGTAAGTGTGACGACCCACACGAACACCAACATGCACCCAGCCGTGCAGAAAGATGGTGTAACAGGGGTCCCACAGAAATCCTACCCAGTAACAAAAGGATTTTCCTATAATTAAAGTTGATCTACTTCAACCCCTCGAGGTACTACGTCCCAGGTCGCCCACATACGTTTCAGCCACGTTTTATAAATACACAGTTACAAGTCACACGTCACACAGGAGAGAGAAGAAGAGCAGACGTGACATAGTATGAAACAACGTTCAACTAGTTAACCACGTCGCCCCCTAACAAATGAAACCGGCAGGTGCAGCCAGAAGCAGCCGCTCCAACTCAAAGCAATGAAACTACAACTGATTACTGATGAATAATGATACATAAACTTACCGCTCTGTAGAGAAACAAGCCAGACAGTCCTGCTGCTCAAACACACACTACAAACTGAAACTAACAAGCGTCTGACAGATTCAGAGAGAAAGAGAGCGAGCGAGAGAGAGAGAGAGGGAAGCAATTCACTGGCGAGTGTGTTTCCTCTCGTATGAGAGCGAGTTAGTGACAGAAGTTGTTTTGTGTTGGCGGCGTTGGAGGGAAGGTGGAGGGAAAGAGTGAGAGGGTTGGAGCAGGTGTCACCGTGTGAATGAGTCAAAACCTGTTTGAGTCATGTTCAGCTGGCAAGAGGCCACGTTTTAATTGGATCTGTCTATTACTGAATGTCTGACTCAACAGTTTATTGTTCTCTTTTTTTTACGTTGATTCCTCACTCTCCCTATGACACACATTGTGGGTCATTCCACAGGCCATACGTGTACAATGAACGGATTTAGTTTGGTGGATTTAGCCTTGATCCCTCTGAGAAAAGCAGCACTTTCACAGCAGAGAGTGAACAGCGCTGCCTCAGCAGCTGAACACTGCCTCTGTGACCACAGGCTTCCGGTTGCCTTGAGTGTTCTCTCTCCCTGCTCTTGCATTAGCAATCACTCCCTGTTTACGTCTTCAGTTTTTAAAGAGGTGCACGTACTGCAAAAGCCTTCAAAGATTTAGTTTGGGGGTTATCGTCTGTCTTCCATGCATGCACAAAGATACAAAACATGCCGGACTGGTTGCCTGCAGCACGGCTCTCGCTCAGAGCTTTCACACATGAACAGATGCAAGAGAATTCATGTGCACACCTGCAGTCACACCACCAGCAGCACCCTGCAGAGACTCCACCTCCGCTTTACCTTCCCAATGTAAACTACGAGTGCGGTGCAGCGGATGACATACACAGCATTTCCTCTCGTTCAGAATGAGGGGGCAGGTCACGAGGACTAAAGAAAAAAGAAAAAAAAAGCTTAAAAATAGACACAATAACAGGTTCACACAGCTCACGTGGAAAATAAAAAACAGTCCAGGGAAAGTTTTCAGAAAATTGTAAACCTGAATATAGCATCAAAGATTTACATAACATCACCTTGAAGGTTGCACCATGAGGTTGAATGGAAAGTTTGACGCGTGAGTTGAAGCATGACTCCATTTAATGGCATTAAATGAAAATGTCGACCTCACAAAGCAAATTACTTTTAAAAAAATCCCTTAAAGGTGTTATTTGGGACATGCTTCCTATGCATGAGCCAGAGGGAGAAACTCTCAATTACCATTTGATTTATGTCCCAACACCCACCCATGGTCTGAAGCTTTATGTAGCATGCCTGACTGAGAGGATTAAATTGCTGCAGCCGTGAGGACCTTCCTCTGTAGAACCGGTCTGGGAAGTTGCTCCAATCGGGACTCATTCATCATACATTTTCTGAGCATCCTTACATTTCATGTAGATATGTGCAGCGTGCATACAATCTTTAACAAAGCGTTCAATACTACAACAAAACTACTTCTTTAGGCCCTGTCCTCTGATCCTTTTAAAAACACATTCATAACCAGGAGTGACATATGAACAACAAAATCCCTGAGATGCTTTGAATAACTGCCGCAAGATGTTCCTTGTTCTTTACTGTACTTGCTGCCACAACTGCCAGTAAACTATCAGTAGAGCCCCGGGTGAAGGCAAATAAATAGAACAGGAGGAAAAATGCTATCACAGGTGCCAAGGTCACATACAAAATACAAATACCTCCCCTATGAGCTTTGAGTATTTACAGCTGACGTGACGCAGATCCTGATCTAAGTCACTGCGATCACACACACGGCCAGCTACACCTTCCCTATGTGGGCACCACGCATAGCCGTGGTCAGGCATAGTCTCACACAATGCGACCACACAGAAAACAGGAACACATATTTCCGTTTCAGCATGCTGCAGTCATCTGAGAAAGCAGGAAGGACCTAACAGCAGCGTGTGGAAGCTGGTGCACACGGCAACGGAGAACTGGTGTTTAGGGTGTCGCAGTGAGGGTGGGGTTACATGTGTGTGTTCTTTTCTGTCATTGGAAATCCCCAAACTGGGAAAACACAGCAAGGGGTGGATCAGTTATATGAAGACCTGGACAAATTATAAGATAAAGGAAAGCATGAGCGGAGTTTTACCTTGTAAAGATACCAGGAAATACAAGAAAAACAAGTACAGGTATTTTGTGGTGTATTTTGTGAAAGCAATTGAAGTGGCTGGAGTAGATAACACACTAATATGTAAAACGATAACACATCCAAAGAACAATTAGACATCTTTTAATTCAGTGTGAGCAACAGGGGATATCTATCAAAGTGATTTCCTGCAACAACATGCTGGACAATGTGAGGAAGTTCTCTCGGACTGGTAAATAAGAGTCTGTGTGTGAGTGTGTGTGTGTGCCGTACAGTATGTGTGTGAAGGGGACGGTTACGGTGCAGACAGCTT
>CAAKHC010000494.1:0-10602 GCA_901007825.1 Macroramphosus scolopax
CTTTTTCTCCACATCTACAGGGTCTTCTATCTCTTCTTCAGTGTTGTCATACCTTATCTTTCCATGCCAGTCCTCTCCTTCTTTCACTCTCTTCATCTTCAGTTCGAGAGGACATCTTGTGACAATGCCTGAATTGAGGAATTGGAGTATTGTTTGACAGGCAAGAGAGGAAAAATTCTTCTTGAAATTCAGAAAATTCATGATTAGCAGCAGAATATCTAACAACAGGAATCCTCTTGGTAAAATCAGGATTCATGCCATGTTACAGGTGTAGCCTCCGTTGTGTGAAAAGCACAGTCCTCCAGTGGACTATAACTCACGTCCAGTGGCATGGGAGCGCTAACACGGAGGCTTAAACCCACAGATGCTGGTGTCTGTCACCAGCACAACTCTTAAAGAGTCCTTAATTGAAATTTAGCCATTGCAAAGAACTAAATTCCCCAGCTTGTGTTAGACTCAACCCCAAAATCCTCCCTCAGGCACGAGGAATCAGTTTGCAGCAAAAATAAAATTTTGAAATGTCTATTTAAAACGGACAATCATGGTTATGGAAAGCTGGCGTTGAATCTCCTATCAACTTTCTTTTGAACACTTCCCAACCAGAAGTCTGTAAATGCTTCCACTGTAACGTCACTCAGAGCTAATGTCCATCGTAAAGTAACGTCCCTTTTTACAGCATCAAATAAACATGAACATAAAAAAGTGCATTGATGTGATAAGAACTAACTAACATGAGAGAAACCTTCGAACTCTGTCCCATCCCAAGTCCCATGAACTAATATAGAGGATTTATGGCCTGGACTGCAACCAGCCATCGGGGGCAATCCAGATGTTTTGCTTAATTTTTGGGGAGCTGATATTGCGTCTATCATGGTGGTAACAGGAACAGCACAGGTAGAGCTGATAAGAAACCGTTGTTACAAACACAACAAAGTGTTAATACTCGTGCCTGCACATGCACTTAACAGGCAACTATATAATGTATTTAATTGGCAGGTGAAGGTGGAGTGTCCCAACCTCTATGAGGGTGGTTAGAGACCAGAACATCAAGTTGAGTGCTTCCTGTTTTCTGCTCCTGGGATTTAACAGGATCAATGAACACAAACTGCAGCACAGCCAGAGGCTGGAGAGTTCTACCCAAGACAAACCCGGGTTATAATAGCTTTCATAAACCGATCATAGTGATCATTACTTTTCCATAATGTATTTAGCAGTTTGACTCGTGAAACTTCAATTATCCTTTAGGTGTTATAATAAGTGAACCACCGCTTTGTTGCCTTGTATATGGATGTATATCATCCTTCTGTTTTTCCATAGAGGATAGATAGACTCGACTTACCGCTTCCTCTTGGCAGAGCGACCCCTGACAGCGCCTCCAACACGGAGCTCTTCCCCGAGCTTTGGTCTCCAATCACGGCGATCGCAGGCAGCGCCAGGTCCTTCTCTACTCCCAGAGAGCGGAGAGAGTCGATGAGGTCGATGCAGGGACGAACCTTCTCCTCATACTGCTGGTTCAGAGAGTTCATGATGCCGACTTATTGAACTGTCCCTGTGCAAGTACAGTTAGCAGCTTGAAGAGTCTGGGAGCTCGATGCACTGCGGGAGTTTCAGTGGTGGAGAAGAGAACCGACTGGAGGAAATTGAAAGTTAAGTTAGGTTTCGTTTCACATCTTCCTCCTGTTTCATGAGAATCACTCACAAGCGTCAATGCAGTTGCGCAGCTGGGCCACAGAGACTTGATGATATCGTCTTGTTTTGCTTGACCGATTAAAACATTGATGGATGGATTGATTCGCATTGGTCTCCCAGATTTCATTGACAATCCAAACCGGGGGATGTGACACGCCTTATAGCTGATGGACCCTGAGGGTATGTTAACGCAAGATGTTTGATCTGGTACCATGGAGGACTGAGAGTCTGCAGCGTTGCATCCAAGTGTGTCTTTTTCCCTGAAAGTTTGTAAATCAATCAAATAACCTGGAGGAGGCTGAATCATCTTGGGTGTATCAGTTATAATGTATGTTAGGAGCTGTTTCTTTGTCATTTATCCTCATCATATCATAGATAGTGGTGTATGACAATAAGAATTGATATATGACAGGATACCATACAGCTTGTGGGCATTCACACTTTTTAGTGCCTAATAAGAACACTTTAGGAAAAATGTATTAAACTACACCAAGTCATACTCTTTGTGATTCGAGTGTCAATTGCTTGATGAAGGTTTTCTTATGAAAAAGCTCACATGTGAAAGGTGTTTGTTCATGATTACAAAAGGATATATCTCATGTATATTTATAATGTTGGCTGACTTAAAGTCTTCTTTTCTCTTTGTTGTCTTAAGTATGTATAATTTGTTCCTTCCTTAATATTTGTGTAAGACGCCACACATAAATACTATCGTTTGTTATCGTGGGCTTCTGGTAGAATACTTGTTTGTATCTGCAGACCCACACATAGAAAGAGAACAAGCTGAACCTGCAGCAAACTGACCTCAGATGGCCTGTGAGGCGTTTGGTGATGGGATGTTATCTCAACTACAGGCTGTGGTTTACAAGGGACACTGACACATGATTGTGATTTAATACTGAGTTTGTTGTGCAAAAGTCAGTATCACTCTGTCCTGTGATCTTGGGAATCCTTTTTTTTATCTGTTCTCAGCTGTGGACAAAATTCAAGGACCACACCAACAACAACATGACGGAGCGAGATGAGCCCTTTAGATGTGGTGTCAAATTTGCAAGTTCCAACCTACTGGAGTCACTCCGACCCAATGCTTCCTAAGGTACCAGGCATGTAGTGGTCACGTCTATGAAAGAAACAGAGTTTTAAGATGAACATTGTATTACCACATTGAATGTTTCATAATGCCAGTAACTGAATAAATGCCCACAAGAGGGCGCACAAACACTGTGTAGAAGGTTTCCACAATGTACTGCTCTTGATACATTACCCATCAGGAATATGTCATGGTCGGTATATTTATTTTTCATATACCGATCAGTGGACCTACCTTTTTATATTCCTATTATCAATGGTATCAAATAAATGAAAGCCACTGAGAGATAATTGGATCCCTAGTTTAGATACGTAGTACAATTATTTTCCTGTGGTTGTATACATTGTCTATCATCTTTCTCATTTTAGTTTTAATGCATTTTCTACATTTTTATATTTCACAGGAGTTGCCTGTAGCACCTTTGCTCTCATCAATTCCTCTAAAAGGAAGGAATATTTTTATCATGACAGACGATGGCCCTGGACCCTCTTCTTTAATGCATCAAACTCAGAACTGTTATGTGACAGAGGCTTGAATCAGAGGACTTGCAATGTGGCTTGTTCTGTCTTCTGCCAGGTAATCAATTCATAGTTTGCTTTTACCATCCTCCACTGATATTTTTGTTAACGCAGCTCTTGAAGAGTCATGGTTTCCTGGGATTTCAGAATCAGTTCTGTCTTCATGTGCTTTCAGTTTCAAATATGTTGTTAGCAAGTGTAATGATAAAATTCTTAATCTTTTGTTTGTCACGTGTCAGAATTGCATTGCCATTACATTTTATTAAATGTCCAAGCTGAATAGAAAATCAAAGTTTTTAAATCTCTTGAAGTTTGTTATTTCTGCCTTGATGTTTTACCACACTAGTTCATCTCATCAAAGTTTCTGTGTTACAAAAATGTGCTGATGTGGAGTATTGATCTGCTGAATAGGAGCTTTTGCATTCAAGCCACAAAATATTCTGCACGGCCGAAAACCTTTTTAAAACGATTGTTCAATAATAATAATAATAATAATAATAATAATATAAAAGCACTTTGGCTGCGCCGTGTGTTTTTGTTTTTGATATTAGTTGCAATTTTAAACGCATACTAAATATCTGTCAATTTTTAAGAGATACATATAGAGAGATAGACTTGAATAAAATATTGCCCCCATCAGCTTGAAAATGTTGGTTAATTATTCCAAATGGGCTGTTGAAGACTCACACACACTCTACATCTAAAAGTCCAACATGTGGGTGACTGATTGAAAAGAGACAGGGATTGACAACCGTCACCTTTATTCAAAAATACATAAAGAAATTAATGTTTAAAAATCTACAAAAGAAATCTAATCAAAAATCAAATTAAGTCAGAACAGATCACTTCATTTATTCCACTAAAAAGCACATAATCTTCATTCGCCATTCTCTGCAGGGCTCTCCTGATTGTTGTCATCAGTATCTGATTTCTCGTCATCTGTGGAAGACAGAAATGATTAGCAAGGATTAAACACTTCAATATATTGTGGTCTGTTGTACGGATCAACATGAAAAATGACATGGTCGACTAAAGTTCTACATGTTGAAATACATCCCGATGCTAGTTTGCCACCTGAAAAGGTCATTTACTCACTCTCAAGTGTCTGCTGCAGTTCCTGTATGGTACTGAGTAGCACATGGAACTGCTTCTTCCTCAACTCCAACTGAGTGGGGCAACAGAGATTAAAATAGAACACTTCAGATCACTTCAAATTTGAAAACATTAACTGTTGAATACAAGATCAGTGCATATTTGACTTTACCTTTGCATCCACATTCTCCTTGATGTTTGACAGCTGCTGGAGCTCTTTGTCAAGTGCCTCCAATTGTCTGTAAGCACATAATCAAATCATAGCCATTACTTCTTTGACAGGTGGAGTGGGACGAGTCATCATTGATTGGAAAACACATTCAGTGAGTGAATGTACAATCTGACAGGATTAGGAATATCCCGACATTTACACCTACCTGACAAAGAAACCAAATGAGCATAGTAAAGAGAAACTGAGGGCATGTACAACTTAAGATGACTACAAATATTTCCTGAGTGCTTATGTACGTAACAAGACTTGATATACAAGGATTTAACTGCTGAGTTTGTGTGGCGCAATCCCAAGTTCTGCTCAGCCAACCGTAAACGGTGGTCAAGCCAGAGACAAGGCCAGAGGACGACAATGTATCAAGCTTGGGTTATTGGTTATGTAGGAGAACAAATGGCTATATCTTGACAGCGAACTGTACTTGCCTTGCGGGGTAAATAGCTAATCTAAATGAAGTATTGTATATGTTTGCTAGACTTGTCGTGGTAGTCGGTGTGAGGCCAGTCTTGTCAATCTTGTCTTATGTGGTTTTAACCATAGTTGTCTTACATGTTTTTTCTGCCAGTGGCAGCTGGTTTGAAATAAAATTTACATTTGGAGCCAGTACGCCTTCTATTCTACCACACAACATAACAGCAGGGTGATGTTTTAGTAGATTGTGTAGCCTTCTACGCTGTGTTGATTTACATTCTATTAGGATGAAATTAATAACATTGAATGACTTACTTCAGTGTTTCATGACGATCCGGGTGTTGCTGGATAACCTTCGCTAGAGCGTCATACTCTGGATGGAAAGGAGGCACGAAACTTTTTTTTAGAAAACTGTGAAATATATTGTTTTCTTTTTATACATGGTGGCATTACTTCTCCAATAATCTTTGGTCATCCTCAGTTTATGCACAAAAATAGCAGCAGCAACTCTCTTGTAAATATAGCGATTATCTAAGCCGATTGGGAGTACGCACAACAAGAATACTTTAAAAATGTTCTTACCTTGACGGTTCTTTCGTATCCTCTTTGCTCTCTGAATTTCTTTCTTGCATTCTGCTATCTTCTCATGTGCAGACGTGATATTTTGTTCTATGATGTGAATGAAACAGGTTGTGATTATTTACGTTTATCATATATTCAAGGTCAGTGTCTTTAAGTAAATCCTTATTTTCTACCGATGTTTGAGTAGATTTTCTCATAATTCTCCATTTCCCGAAGATTCATGTCATAAACCATTAAGGTCTTCCCCATGGAGAATTCACACTGGGCCAATGTGCCCAGCATCCTCTGGTACTGCGTGAACCTAAACATTAGAAGACAGTTTATAATTAGTCAAAGCACATTCTTGTCACACTTAAATGTAAATAATGAAGTCCACGGCCATGATCGGTGGAGCTCCCTTACCCATCCTCCGGGGTCCCAGGCGAGTTGCACCATTTGGTGAAACTCTTGAGCAGCAAATTAATCCTGCGGTCATCTCCAGCTCCGTCCCCGTCGATAAGGAGACGCTTCCGAATAACTTCATCTAGAAGAGGACCGACATTGTGAATCAAACAATCATTCAGATGCAGCAGGTAGGTTAAAATTTAGAACCGCCGAGCTATCTGTTAGCTAGCTTACAAGGCTACTGTGTATTCGCTGCTTTTCTACCAAGCTGCTTGTAACTGTAGAACTGTTTCGTTTTTGACGGTATGTTTTGGTAAATATTAATACGTTAAAAGCCTCGGCCCACATTTCTATTTGGGGTCTGATAGAGTGTTTAAACAATTGATAAAACAGTTACTTGCCATCTGTAACAGCTCCCATATTTATACCATGGAGGTACTGCTGAACAAACTTTATTGAACAGCAGGAAATTAACAAAGAAAACTGTTTTCAGTCGCCTGTGATTGGCCAGAAGAGTGATCACGTGATAACCGTTTTACAAAAAGCTTTATTTACAACCTGAGCAGATGCAATTCCTAATTAAACAGTTGGAACAGAAAACATAAGCAATAAAAGCGTCAAGAGGGGGAGAATTTCAAGTACAGGCTACACAACACATAAGGCATACAACTAATTTAATCACTAAATAATATCAAAAAAGGTAATATGTATATAAAGAAGACTGACAATTCTATCAATTCAACCTTAAATTTTTCCAGCACAGGACAATCAAAGTGCTTAACAAATCACAAAAAAAACAAAAACATAGAAAGCAGTTTAAAATATAGAGTAGACATATACATATATATCTGTGAACAGTCCATTGCATGCCAACCTGCTAGTGATAAGATGATTAACACGTTTCTCTAGATCCTGCCTTGACATTTTGTGTCTGATCTTAAAAGACATATTTTTGAGCTGGTAAAAGGCTGATTTTGTTATTGACTTTAGAATTCATTAAATTCAGTTGAAATGAGGACATAGTCATAGTTTTGTTTTGATTTTTACATTTAAATTACAGAGAGTTGAGATGAGTGTAGATTTCAAGTCTCCTCTCCTGCGAAAGCAATGACTTCAGTTTTGTTCCTGTTTAACTGGAGAAAAAATTTCTACCATCCAGCTGCTAATGTGTTTAATATATCATCCCAGGGAATCAATTGAGCCATAATTGTTTGGCAATAATATCAAAGATATCAAGCAATGGGAACATAAAAAAATTGAACAACAGAGGTCAAGGAATGAACCCTTGTGTGACCCAACACATTGACAGAAGATGGTCTGATGTTCAGCTTTCAATCCATACCAAATATTCTCCATCTTAAAGGTTGGATTTGGCCTAATTTCGGATCAGGTCAGAAAGACTAATATAAAGACTAAATAGTATTCAAGCCTGTTTCGTAATAAATCGGGATCAATGGTATCGAAAGTAACATCAAGGTCAAATAACATGAGGAAAGATACTTTACCAGAATCAGTGCTGATAGTAATGTGATTTAAAACCTTGATAAGAACTAAGTTAGAGATACTTTCTTAGACCTATCCAAAAAAATCAAACCAACAATACATACAGATGAGTTAAAGGAAAAACCTGGAGATTCTCAGCCCTCCCACATCCGAAGGGAAGAAGATAAAGCAGATGACCTGTGGAGGGCAACTAGGGGATGAACTCACAAGAAGACATATACTTTACACACTATAAAGCTGGACCTCAGAGGACTGCCCTCTGATTAGTAAGTTAAAGGCTACCTTTGCATAACTGCTCTTTCTTGCAAGTATAAAGCGCTAATTATGAAACCACTACTTTGCCCCCGAAATTTTTCTAAAACCCTTTCTTGGCATTGTATTTCAAAGTTTTTTACAACTTTTTCCAGAGCTGTACCATTGAATTTATCTAAGACAGCAGAGCAATACTATTTTGATGATGGAGATGTTTTGCGTTGCTTATCAGTGAGCGAGCGCGTCTCAGCGCAGTGACGTCTCCTTCCCAGAATGCAGTCTGGTAAACAGACATGGAAGCACCAGGTGAAGACCTCCACAGAGGCTGAGCACTGCACTCGCTCTTTTCCAACGTGTCCTGTCTCCTTCGCCCAATACATCCAGCTGGTTAACATCGGCCTGGTGTTACGTTTACATCTACAGCCTCCAGAGGCTTGGTAAGAGTGAACTTGCTGTCGATCCGGGACGAGTGCTAATGACTTCTGCTGTGCTGTCAGGCAGCTTCCTCGCTAACGCTAGTCATGGCTTGCTACAGGCTTCAGCTAGCAGGGCGATGTAGCCACCACTGCTCTCTGATCATGTTTGTACAAATCAGAGCCTCACTGAATGAAGCCTGCTTTCAAGACACCTCTCCTATTAGATATCATGTTTTGTCACTTATGGTTGTTTTGCCATTTCTTTAAAAGGGGTTATGTCCATTGTGTGGTAGAGGTGCTACCCAATAGAACTCCTGGCTCTTTCTGGTCCCTGCTAGCTAAAGTTAGGTAGCAAGTGAATGTCACTGTCAAGTTGTGAACCTGTTGATTTCTACAGAAGTGACATGACATGGTAGCTGCCAATTGTTGTAGAGCCCAAACCACAATGTAGTTCAAGCTAAGGCACCAGTTCTGTAATTTTTACAATGCAACTTGGGATGATATAAGAGACTATACTAGTCTGGCAGATAAGTGTTTAAATTATACTCTCTGTGATAAGACAGCCAATGTTTATAAATGTGTGTTCAAGCTGTAATGACAATTCAATAGGATCTTATATTTACTTTATAGTGGTTTTACAAAATTGTCATCTAAACTGCTTGTTTGAAGCAAACTTCTTGTTTCAAGTTAGTTTTTTTTTTGATTTATTCAAATCCACAAACTAACTTGTTTCAGATCTTGCTTTACATTTGTTTGATATGACAGTCATCACACTACAATTCATTTCACAGTTTCATCACTCTACTATTGTATAGGCTTTTTCATACATTTGCATTATTGTGATACACTTAATATTTAACATTCAGGGAGTTGTATTTTTAAGGAGCATTTTTGGGCCCATTTTAAAGATAATAGGAGCACAGAGAAAAAATTGGGCTCAAAGTCGATTCTATTTCTAAGGAGGTAAACAAAATGTGTTACTGTTACACAATTATACATCCCAAGACACCCAGATTTATTTATACACAATTGACAGGAAACATGGGTTTAAAGAATGTCTTTATTTCTAGTTCATATTATTTGTATTATTGTTCAACCAATATGGGGTTTTCAGTGGCTGATGCAGATATGTTGGGAGCAGAATGGATGATAACTGGGTGATAAAAAAAGCCAGTGTAATTTTGCAGTGTTTTTTACATCTGATAAAATACAACAATTTTACAATATAAAGAAATTGCTGATCTTAAATGAACAGTTATTTAACAATAATGGTATTTTTGCGTTTTCGTTTCTTTCTTACGTTTGCTTATGTTAAATAGAAATAAAGATAATGACTATATAAACGTCCGCAGATAATCACAAAAGAAACTTTGTAAAATAAACATATGAACAAAAAACTAAGCTTCAGTGCTCTTAACTGCTGAAAGCAGCTTATTTCTATGAAATTTTTGAAACTTGCATAAAGAATGAAAAATAGTGCAACGGCGTAGCACACTGTAGACATGTTTATTTATTGGTCGATGCCGATTCATATGGTGTATTCATCCCTCCAATAGAGTTCCACAGACTTGTACACTCATTGCCAAGAAGCTAAGGCACTTTGTGCTATTTCCTATGATTTTGTTACCCATCTGCATATGGTCACATTGATCTTTGACCAGACAGCCGCAAATTTTTGACACACTCCGAACCATGCCGGTGTAATACCACCCTAGAGTGACTTTATTTAGCATGCCGGCACTCAGTAATCGGAGGCCTGACGAGTCCCTTTTGTACACAGACATTATTTTGGTGCGGTGACTGCCCAAGCTGCCGAAACATTCTGTCCCCCCATTCAGTCTCACTGCATTTTATACAGAACAGTGAGCCATAACAATGGAGAGATATTCCCGTCATGAACAGGTTGATGTAAAATTTAGTTTAATTAGAACATGATGCAGACTTGAGTAGAGAGAGTAAGTCTTCGCTTCGTATGCAGTCATATTATACCACATAGGAATATGTAGGAATACATTTTCTAAAAAGAATGATAGCGCCATTACATGTAAGAATTAAGGTGAGACTCCTGATAGCACAACTCCAAATGATATTCAATTATTTTTGGAATGATTATAGAAAGTTCTGTTTGAAAACATAAGAAATCCATCTGTAGTTTAGCTAAACTTTGCCATGGTTTGTTTTAATAGGCTAAATCAGAAGCTTTTGAACGGTTGAAGTAATACACATTTGTTATTCATACAACATATTTGCCGAGTGGTTACCTTTTATGTTTACGCGTAAACAAAAAATGGTGTTACATGGTTATGTTCCTAGGCTTTAATGGGGATTACTGTGGGACTGCACAGGGTGCTTTACAGATTGGATGACTGCTAAGTGGTGAAGTACTCCAGGACATGGGCCAGGACAATGTTACCTTCCGAACAGACTCCTATAATT
>CAAKHC010000494.1:10622-24641 GCA_901007825.1 Macroramphosus scolopax
CCTATAATTCCCTCTTCACTGATTAACTCTATCAAGACACAACAGAACAAAGAACCCGATACTGACTTGTCTCCCCTCAATGTGTGTGTCTCCAGACTTCCTCTCCTGTGGGTGTGTGGCAGCCAGTGATCATCCAAACTGATGAGGATCGACTGATTGTGTTAATATACGTTTTTTTTTTCTCGTCTACCAAGGTAAGATCTCACAGCCTCTCAATTTGACAATCTACTATCAGCTGGTGTTTTCTTATATTTACATTATATGTACAACTGTCACTTACTTTGAGACATACACTCACTTGCCAATTTATTAGGTACATCCAAATTAAACTAATTCAGTAATACTAATACAATAACAAACAGCCCTGCAATAAATCCCACCTTCATGTGATTTATATGTTATTGAATCTGATTTATTTTAATTGTCATTTTGGAGGTTTTTGGTGTTGTTAAACTGTTGTGGGATACACTGAGAGGTTTTGCTAATATTTTGTAAACCCTAATACATATAGATAAGATGACAGCCCTCTCAGAATAGGTATGTATACAAGACACACAAATGCAAAAAAAACTTTGTTTCCCTGTGATTCATGTTTGTTGAAGGTGATGAATTTGGGATACTGTTTAATGAACATACATTTTTGATCTCATCCCAGAATAAAGGTCCATGTTACTCACCAACATTTTGTAACATTTAGAGATTGAGATGTCATTATTGAAATGGCTTGCTAGTGCGGGCCAGTAATGGACTTCAGATAATCAACACAAACAAAATTTAAAAAACGTTTATTCAAATTTTGGGTGGTGGCTGAATGAGTAAGTTACACATTACAGTGACATACACCTTATCTGCATTCCTCTTTAAACGCAATCTATATCACTGTAGTATATATGAGATGCACAGAAATATATGAGTGATCTCAAAGGAAGTCGTTTTTCTGTCTCCACATGGCAACTGCCGTAGCTGGAGACATTATGTTTTGAGTTCACCGCCTGTCCGTCCGTCACATTCTTGTGAATGTCTGATCTCAGAATGAACATTTCTTCACAAACTGATTAGATTTCGGAGATGAAAGTTCAAGTTCACAACGACCTCACAAAACACATTTTTGGCCAGACGTCAAGAATTCACACTAGTGGTCGACCAGTGTCGGTTGTTCAGTGGCCGATGCTGATATCTGAGGCCAGTATCATGTTGCCCTTATTTGAATCTGATGAAATTCAACAATTTCATAATTGACACAAAATTGCTGAACTTAAATGAAAATTAATTTGTCACTGATGATGCAGGATACTTAAAAAGTTAGTGCAGATATCTTTTTGTTATGAGCCCTGTGAGCGCAGATATCAACCGATGCTGATTATCTAAAAATGCCAATAATCGTCCAGATTAATCGTCCGACCAGTTAATCAGTCTTTCTCTAATTCATAGACGGACTGTGACAAAGTTGAACCCAAATGTCTCACAGAAAAATAATGATTTGATGACATTTTTATCCAAAAGGTCAAAAGTTACCTTCAAGGTAACATAATGATGTTCAGCAAAAACACTTTTGTGGCCGTTATTCAACATCTTAACTCAGAAACAGAAGAGGAGCATGTTAACATATTTCTCTATCAATCCATCCAGTATCTCTATGATACTGGATGGATTGATGTTACTAACCTTCCGGCCAATCTTGAAACTACGCAGCTGCCGTGTTCAAATTCTATCAGTCTTCATTTTATATGTAAAGCACTCTGGACAGAAATGGATGTTAACTAACTTGACTAGTTGGCGGAGGCAGTCACCAGAAAGGAATTCTGAGATCAACATCAGCATCTCATAGTATGAACAGGTACAGCTAGGTTTTCTGATTCAGGTGGAGTCGAGTGTTCAAATCTTTTTAAAGGATGCAATAGAGCACCTTACCAAGTAGTTGTATATGTAATGTAATAAATAAATATGAGAAGAGATAAGAAATATCACTTTTTCCATTGCGGTACCGGCAACCATCTGTAGTACAAGCATCTTTATTTGTATATGGAAATGTAGTGTTGGTCTAAAGACAAAGCACCACTTCTGAACTTGAAACGAGCAGCAGAGGGCCAAGGTCATTTCTGCTCAATGTTCTTCAGCATACATGCCAACTGGGAATGATTCAACTTTTCTAAGCTGATTTTCTTCTCTGAAACCCTCCATTTGATACCAGAAAAATAGCATAGAAGCCAGTTTAAACTAGCTATTGGATTATTTGGTATTCAAACTGACAGGCGGTTGTGTTTTAAGAATTTTAGGTGATTTGAGATGAAAATCAAAAGTGGTTTCATAAAATCATGCACCACATAATTCATATACAGCAGCAGATGCTAGCTAAAATGCTTGTGTTTTAGGCAGACCAGTCAGCCTGTGACCTTAGTTCTATACAAGATTCAACTATTTATGTTCATGCTGAATTTGGCAAGAAAAAGGCTTAACAAAAAACATATACAAAAAGATAAATCAGTTGACTCATACCTCATAGATTATTTTGGTTACGTTCTGAAAAATGGAAACAGGAAATTACAAAATGTGCAGAAATTACTTAAAACTTTTTTCACAATGTTTATTGATGTCAGACTCCATGAATTTGTATTTTGAACTTCCTCTCTACACTGGAATTGGGGATTTGTCGCATTGTGTATTGACATCTGCTGCTTGTGATCCCCTTTTGCCTACATTTTTGGAAATATCTGACCTGTTTTGGACAGATAGAACCTAAACAACAGGAGATGTTCTTGTGCAGCAGCCTGCCACACATTGAATGCTATTTGCTCAGCAGTGCTAACTGGATCAGTTTTATCATCAATTGGATATCACAACAGAAGTGTGTGTGTGGCTTTTCAAAACCTTTATTTTATTATTTTATTAAACACAGAGCAGATGTGTGACATATGTGCAATTGTGTGACATATGCTTTATTAAATTGTACATAGGAAAGATGGTATAATTTTTGTCCTAATAAATTAGATTCCACATCACAAAATCCGAAATTTGGTTTTGTGATCAATTGTGAAAAATGCATGTGATGGCAATGACGTGCATCACCATGCTAACATGTTAGCATCAACACTCAGTCAAGACTTCACCATTGAAACAGCAACACACAGTAAGCTAGTTTCAGGCTAGTTTGTACAGATTCATAAAAAGATACTGAGTCTGTCCAACTATGACAGAGACATTCACTTAAACTGCCAGTCAACTTATTAATAATTAATAAGCGCTGCACTTGTTCGTCAAGTGGCCACACAGTTAGTTTTTTATGGGCGTGTGTGGTCATACATGACGGTTTTTGCCGCTGTCAATCATTGAAAAAGTCCTCCTATCCCGAGCGCCTTCTACGATGACTCTTGTGTTGTTACATTGTAGCGGAAAGAATGTCGGAAAGGGCCGAGGATGACGTCAGGGGGGAGCAGCGCCGAGCGGCCAGGCAGCAGCTGAAGCAGCAGCAGCAGATCCAGCGGGGAGAAGGCTCCACAGTAATGGCGACTGTTGCGGAGCGGAGATCCCTGCCTAGTCCAGAAATAATGCTGGGACAGCCTTGGAGCAACTGGGTCGACGCCACCAAACTCCACGGCAACGAAGGTGAGTCCCTCAGTGTCCCGAATGTGCGCGTGGAAGCGGGGTAGAGCGCGACAGTTACCAGTCGTGCTTTTTTTGGCCGATTGCATGCAGTTGCTGGTGGAATATGAAGAAACGCTACTGGTAGCAACAGCACGAGCAGGCAAGCAAGTGCAACTATTTATTTGTCTCTGTGTCGGATCGCCTCATTTTCAGGTGCTGAATCGGAAGAAAGTTTCAAAGACTTCGGGAAAAATCGAGAAGCCATGCGTTTGTGCAGAGAAGGTGAGTGTTTTTTTCTGTCTAGGGCCAAATGTGTAATTTGGTTCTGGAGGTTTGCACAACTACATCTAAACGGATTTAAATTACTTAACACGCGTCATTTGTCCAAAATGCATTTCATCAAATCTTGTTCATCTGAATGGACAACATGATGCAGTTATTGAAACGTGTCTGTTTATGTTGTAGTTGACATTTGCATGTAACATAACTTGACAGATAACAACTTACACTCGCTGCAGTTGACTATAGGCCAAAATGTAATAACTAATAAGACTGTAATATTCTGTTAGGCTTATGCATTTAGGAAAATATCCACGTCTGTTACTTTATAAATGAATCCCCTTTCATCATATTTCATGTCATTTACGCGAAGACCCGAGCAATGGTCTAAAAGCTTATGAGAAGAAACTTGGACAGTTTATCAAAGATAGGAAATAAAATGGAAAATGTATTGTTGAAACAGATATTGTTTCTTCGTCATTATATTTCTTTTCAAATTAAGCAATAAAACAAGAGTTATAGTTTTATAATTCAGCATAAAAATAACAGTTTGCCTTCAAATATTCAGTAGAAACTTAACCAACAATATCTCTGTTCTCAGTAACTCGGCGGCAGATCTAGATTGTGTGTATGATACAGATATTGCAACGAATAAAATCAAACACAAATTATAAGTAAACAACCCAACAGTGTGTTCATGCTCTGCGTAAGTAACACATGTAATGTTCTTTATACTGTTATGTAGTTTGAAAGCATGACCTCATTACGTCAACAAGTTGGTTTATTGACATTATTCCCAATATAATTTTTTATCATATTAAAAGTTACAAAGGTATAATTGTGAATGATACAATATGGCAAACCCTTATCGTGACCTCAATGAACTATCAGCAACAATTGATTTTTTAACATTTATTTGGAAAATTCCAAATTCTGAGCAAATTGAACAAAATTGAATGCATTTGAAACTATTAATCCCATAATGTTGCATGACTTTCAAACAACGTACCTAATGTATTCAGGCCTGACACATATGAACCCTGAAAGTCCGATATCACAGGAGTAAAATAACAACCAGACAACTCTGATAACAGTGAGACTGTGTGATCATGCCTGTGCTTTTAAACGTGAGCAAGGTTAAGTGTATGGATTATTCCAAGATATTTCACTGAGGCTTAGACAGGGTTAGCTGCTAGTGTTTTTGAGTGTTATTGCTATTTCAGACGTCATGGCAAAAGACGATGGCCGTGACAGAACAGACATCAGAGGTGATAAAACCCACAACATCGGTAGCATCTGGCTTCTGAGTCACACAATGCTTCTAGTGCAGTTTGAGCAGCACTTTTAGTTTTGGAAATATCTTGGTTAGCATTAGGTGTTTATTCTGCTGTCAGGCCCGAATGAGCTTTGTATGTTGTTTAATTACAAAATCAACAATTATGTGCTCTAAGATTGACAACAGAATGAGAGATTAGTAGAATATTACCCTGTTCATTTAAGTGAGAATTTGATGAATGAATGCTGAATCAGTACTGGCATAATGAAACCAAATGTTTATTGAAGCCCAGTAGAGATGCCAAGCTGAGGAAATTTAATAACAAGCATGTGACAACACCAGTGTTACCAATTACAGTGGGCAATTTACAAGAAAAGTGTCGCTCATTCAATGTGTTTGGGGTACTGTTCACACGTCTATTTTCCCCTAACTTTGAATAAAATTAGGGCTTAGAGGGTTCGTTCATTATTATTTTATAATAACAAAACAACAATAAAACATTGCAAGAAGAAATTTTTAAATTGAATAGATAATTAATAAAATTAATTTGGATGAGTGAGGGAAATCTCCACTTAGCTGCTGCCGCCGCTCTTGCAGCTGGTCACCTCCCTGCTGCTGCTGCTTCTGCTGCTGCTGCATATTCTTCCACACTAGCCAACCCTGCACACAGCCTGTTACTCTGCTGCACCACTTTACAACTCGTGTGTACTAACAAAGTTTAATTATGAGATGTATGCTCAGCTAGGAAATAAATCTTAGAATAATTAAATACAAACACTGCATAACAGTGACAAACCTAAAGCCTAGTTTGCTCCATGTGATATCTGATCTGATACCTCGCTAATAATGTATTTAGCAGAGCAAACCTTTAAAAGTATATTCCCGCAAAAATGACTGACTTTTACAGTTCCTGCATTTTTAGCAACACATCGACTTATAATCCTTTTACAGTGAGGACGTTTATCTCAAGGACACGTGAGCAGCACATGTATAATGTGACCTTGATGTTACAGGATGGTCACTGCAGCGACCAGGACAGATGTGTCCTTTTCTTTCAGCTCTATCTCAGAACTCATTGCAATTGAGTTGAAACAATCCTATTCTGATGATCTCTGTCCTAAAATTCTGTATGTGGGTAATTTGGTGAAGAAAATAGCCCTAATTAAACACAAAACCACAAGAACCATCTTCAGACACTGAGCGTTGTCATTAATCAAATCGGTCACTGCTTCTTGCATAATTGCGCCACAATTGAATCGTTTTCTGACTTAAGCAACTTTTGATGCAGGAGAATTTACCATAAATTTGTGCAACATTTGGTTGACCCAATTTATGTTGAAATCCGTTTCTAGTTCTCATTCATCTCATCTTACAGTGTATTTCTCCAGAAGAGGATCTGTGCATGTTTGCATCTCAGATCATGGAAAGATGAGTTAGCAAGAAGGGATTTAGAGAAGCAGTCACTCAGTTTATATGGTTCTGGCCCATACTGATGATGTCATCAGTGTGTGTCCACCTCTAGTATTTCTTCTCTACATGTGTTGGCATATAAGGGAAAGGATTAATTGAAGGCTACTTGTCATGGCACTTATTTAAGGTTGCTCTTTCACTAGTCAACAATGTGGCTTGTGTGGCCTAGCTATGTCCTAGAGGCTCTCATTGACAAACAATAGTGTTTTCATATTTCATTCTTTTGGCTCTTACACGATTTTACAGAATATTTCAAATAGTGTGACATTTATTAATCTGCATATACGCCTGTAGAGACGTTGTATGCTTCATGCTGAAGTGATGCTGTTGGATAGACAGGTTGGGCTGAACAGTTAATATAAATGTCTTAATAAATACTGCCATTTCAAATCTAAGGCGGATAAAAGACAAATGTGTGTCAGAATGCCATCAAATTCTACAGACTTAAGAGATTGATTTCTTGATTGAAAATGAGAATAATGATGGGTTCCCTTTTGATATTTGTAATCATACCGAAATGTCAATATCAGTGAAAATAATAGCAATTAGATATTTGTCGTTATTATGCAGGGATTTTGTATTTCCAGGTCATGAAAAGCAAGTTCAGAGGAAGGCCATGGAAATGGCCCTTCTAAATTCAAAGCTGTTACATCACTTGAAACATATCTACCATGTCTCTCTGTGACTGTTGTTTGTGTCATGCAACACATGCTGCTTGTGTGTGGGAGCGTAGAATGATATTCATGCCCTGTGTGTGCGTCTATCAGGGGTATTAGAAGGGGATGACTTCACCTGTCTATCATGACTCACACCAGGTTCCTCCTGTGGTCTAACCGACACATTCTAAAACACAGAGGATTAACACATACACGTTGTAGAAATGTTCGTCAGTTGAAGGCAGATGAATGTACTCATCATCTGCTTGAATGAATATACGGTGGCACCGTCACAGTCTGGGTAGCTGGGAAATGTAGTGCCAGTGTCAGCCGCAGGTCAGATTCAGCCTGCATGTATGCAGCTCCGAGGCAGCCAGAGCTGCTTCTATTCCATCCAGATCATTCATCACTGCCATGGATGAGGATGCTGAAATTAACTGGACTCTCATTCTCTCCCTCTCTCATACTCACAGGTTCTCTTTTTTTCTTCCTCAAGCACAGGTCCTCTGCTCACTCTCTCTTTGTCTTGCTGAGGCTTCGGCCTGCTTCTCTGCTCTGTTCCTATTTTTTTTCCTACTGTGCTCGTTCTTGGCTTTGCTCCGTTGCTCTGTGTCTTTCTCCTCAACGATAACTTCCTTTCTCTCTCTATTCTTTTCATCTCCTTTCACTACAGAAAAAAATGAGAGAATGTTTTCGACCGCTTATAAAGTCAGGCCATTTTAGCGATACAGTCAAGCCGGTGCCAGTGCGCTGAAGGCAGACTGGCAAGCGATTCTAGCTGGGCTGCTTTTATTTTTGAGCAAACCACTTGAAGAATGCTCCAAGTGAACAACACTAGTAGTTTGGGAATGAGTTTCGTTTGACCTTGCCATTGATAGAGCGAGCAAATGTGATGGGCTTCTTGGACTCAGCTGATCTTCGCCTGTGTAAGTGAGAACAGTTGTATTGGAGAGTTTATTAAAAGTTATTGACGAAGCAGATATGTTTTTAACTTCAGTTTAGTAGGTGTACAGCAGATTGGCTCTGAAATAGCATGACATGGAAACAGACCTCCAGACACACAACAATGCCCAGAGCATTAAGGCCAGACTCCTGATGGATTACACAAAAATGACAGTGTTTCCCCTAGGTTGACAGCTTTGGTACGGTCGGTGTAATGTGGGTGTCTGTGTGAGGAAATATATTTTTAAATGTTTTTATAATGACAGCAGGAAGCAGAGTTGAAAGTCTGAGTACGACAGGAAAACTTTCACGTGAATGAAAAGAAGCCTTGATGATGATTTTTGACAAGACCAAAATGGTCAGGAGGGGGATTTCAGATGGAACGATAGCCACTTTACATTCAGCGGATGTTTAAGCTGTTAACAAAGCTGATGTTCATATCTGTGATTTTTGTAGTTTATATGAGTGTTTCATCACCTCAGTGTGTTGCAGATTGACTGGTTTAGCGGACTCAAAAGATGGGAGGAAAGCAGTCAGGTCTTCTATTTGCCTCCAGACAACCATATGTGTGAGGAACTATCAGTTGAAATCCAGAGCCGCCCCACTGTAACATAACTGTATTTTAAAATTCCCAACGTTAAAGCCCGGCTGGCTGCCAGCTCTGATTGTACACATCAGGAGTGTGTTTTCCGACTTAACTTCCATATGGTTTACATGCCTTTGTCCATTACGTGAAGACATTTGTCCTTTTTCTGTGACCAACCTTGCGACTGTGAAAGTCTTTTTGACGCCCTACTGTTGAAGGAAACACTTGAAAAGTATTAAGTAGCATCAGGTTTGTCAATTCATCCACACAAGATTGCCACTGACCTTCCTGAGAGGCTCCCGTCAGGTAGGCCCTTTTATACGGTCTTAGCTTAAAGGCCCTCATCCCTTCAGGCTCGGCCAGTGATGTTTGGAGAACCCTTCACGGCCCTGGTGGAGTGCGCATTGGAGAGGGGCTCCACTTCTCTCCACTTGTATCCTCTCCTCTGCTCATCTCACCATTATGCCACAGGCAATCTCTTAATTAGCCTTCTTAATTAGGAGGGTTGTGGTTTTCTGCGCCAGGGTAAATTGTGATCACATTCTGGTGAGAAGCAGCACTTCCCTCTTGATTTGTCTGAGATGATCTTTTGTTGCTTGGTTCAGAATACTGGGTTGGTACATTTGCTGGAATGGTAGACTGTGCTGTGCGGAATTTGAAGTCTCGGAATCCACTCATCTAAACGTACTAGGTTTACCTATCATCAATATCTGCAAGGCACTAAACACAAAAATAACCAAAACAAGTCTAATCACCTTTTGTTTGCAAAATAAACTTTTGCCTAAACTGCCTCAAAGTACACTATTTGAAAAGATTTTTCCTTTTTAGATGTTTAATCACAGGAAGTGTCTGATACCCACGACCAATATAGTCAGACAATCTGTCTTTGTGTTACTTATGGATGGAATCATAGTGTTACTACCGGTAACCCCCCTGAAGGACACCTTGGAGAATTAGATGCTTTAAAGTGGATGACACATCAGATTTAAGGAAGCATTTGGAAATGCAAATTTAAAAGCAAAGAGTTAAATGTTGATGCCAGGTTCATGTTTAAGCTGAAGCTGGTACTGTATTTCTCTTTCTTAAGTTAACAAATGTAGGTTTGTTTCATCTGTAAATGAGTCGACCTCAGCTTGACTTGTGTCCTTTTCATATAATTGAAGTCACCGCCAAATAAAGTCTTCACAGGTTCGTAGCGTCAAGAGAATATTTGTACAGCGTTTTCATTTAGGTCAAATAAAAATGCTGCTAATAATTTATATATCGGATATATGATATTTCCCCTCTCTAAAGGAACACGGCGCTCCGTTTGAAAGTAGTAGCTCTCGTGTACAATTTCAAATACATGACATTCCTGAAACTTCAGCCCATGTTTGTGTAGAAGGTTGTGTCAGCATATTGCTGGTGTTCCCACCCTCACCTAACATTATCATTTTACAGACTTTACCACAAACCTTTTGTCATCTTAGTGAAATGAAATGATGCTTTGGACCATTTCTCCCTCTCTCTCAACTCTGGACTGGACAGGATTGGTCCTGTGCAGCTTCCAAGAGAGTCTGGAGGCTGCGTGAGGATGTGGGAGGCTGTAGGTTGCAGTAAAAGAACAACAGTTTATTTCAGATGAACAACAGCCAACAGTTTATTCTTTAGTTTAAATCAGAGATGCCAGATGTAGGGTGTGAGATGAAAACAGGACACATAAGGGGGAAATATTGTTTAATTCTGCACTGACGGGAACATTTCTATGTATTTCTCGAAGTCACAGATGAAGTTCTGTTCATGCAGAGTGCGTTTACGTGGGAGAAATGATATTTAAGAGCAGGCGAGCTTTGGATTGCTTCATGGCTGGTTCTTATCACTGTGTTCTCCATGGTGACTGGGGCCAAGTACCCATGAGTTTTCTATATTTTGATCTACAGGATTTGCTTGTCAGGTTGCCTTGAGTGTGTTTCATGTTTTTAATGTTCTGAACATGGACCACCATGTTGAAGTGTATCAGTTGTATAACACTGTGCTAAACGAAAGACCATTTTCCTTTTTGTGGTTTGTGTTATGCAAAACAATTATGCCATCAACCTGCAATTATCTGTAACGGTGCCGTGTTATGAAAACAGAGGACAGATATTTCAATATGTGCTGCCAACTGGGGCACCAGATAAACACAGATATATTCTGTTTTCTTGACTTGTGCCTGTCTGGTTGATGTTTCCCCTGTGTCCAGACATGCCCATTTTTGGCCAGTGTCCCGCACAAGACGACTTCTACCTGGTAATGTGCAGCCACTGTGGTCAAGTTGTCAAGCCCCAAGCCTTCCAAACACACTACGGTAAGTCTCGTGCACAAATACTGTACATGAACATGTGTCGCTCTTTGCTGTACTGGACACGAACATGTGCGTGTGTGCCTGTTTAAAAATTAATGTTTGATGTGGCCCTCTGTCTGTCCGGTACCACTGTTTTTCTACACATCCCGCACTGATCAGATTTCTGGGGGTGTGTTAGTGAGTGGATTTCCGCTGCAGGCTAGTTAAACAGGATATTAAACTCTAGTACTAAAGTAAATGGATGAATTATAGATCCGTAAATAGTGTTTCCATCACTGTGGATATCTAAAACGTCACGGCAAATTCAGTCGAGCTAACAAACGAAAGAAATGAGCCGCGTGTTTTGCTCCCAGGCTCATTTCCTTGAAACGTTGCTTCAATCTTTATCAGGGGCTTTGTATCTGAATCAAAATGTTAAATCACAAACTCTTCTGATTCTATCTGAGATGCAGATTTAGTTTTATACACTGAATACCAGTGGTGGCGTTCTCCATGAATTGTGGCAGTAGCCACAGCTCGTGGTCAGCCACAAGAGGGAGGTATACCAGCATATGACATGTAGGGGAACTGTCCTTCCCACTGTGTCAACAACACACAACTTCCACACTGCTTAACATTATTCATCTGACAAATTTGGGGGAGACTATTATGTACTGAAGCATCAAGTTGGATAATGTAATACCTGCCCTGGTGCGTTAAAATGAGAAGTAGACATAAATGGGAGAGAGTAACACTGCCTAGGAAGAAAAACAGTTGAGGTACCTCTAGAACAGGGGGGTGTGCTTCCATGCTGATTCACATCCTCGTTCATTCAGTACATACTGAAGGTCTCATTAGAGTATATTCATTCGGCCTGTCAATGACTATTTTAAACCCGACTATATAATGGAATTGTACTTCTGCCAGAAAAGGTACGCTACTGTTGTGGTCCACCCCTAAGTTCTCGCATGGGGCTGGTCGCCACACTTAATGGACTCCATCTGCATTATGGGAGTCACACAGTGGCACTTTCATTGATTAATAATTATATGTATGTCGAGCTAAACGACAAAATGCAGGTTGGTACACCAGTTTATAATATCACCTAATCTGTATATACATTATACTGTTACGGCAGCCAAAACAAAACACGACACTTAGTGTAATTATACGTCGTATTTAACGACCTATTCATAGTATAATAATCAGTTTTATATTAAATCTGTACACATTTACCATCACAAATGCGACTGAGATTTTACATGTATTAATACCATAGTAAATAGTAGTATTGCTTTTTGAGCAACCTATGTCGTCACCTTTGACTTCTATTAGATTGGAAGCTGTTTGCACCAAAACAGTCTGAAATAGCATTCAACGGCTACTCAACTATGTTGCCCCACAAAGTCGGAGCAGTCTAGCTGTGATTTTCCTCCCCTTTCCTCGCTCTCATGTCATCATGAGAAGACCCCATCTGGCATTGATCTCAGCCCCATTGAGATGGTCTCAATATTCTTTCAGCCCATCTGGCTCCCACAAGGTTTTTGTGCTTCCATCCCAGCAGGGGTGTCTCTCACCGCCGTACAGGAAGCTGCAAGCTCGGCTACCGTTTTATGAATTCATTTATGAACGTGTCAAACAAAGACACGTCTCCTCGTGTGGCTTCGGCTGACAAAAACCCCCACGCACAAATGTTTAGACTCACATTTATGGATTGTTTACAGAGCCTAGACTCCAATAAAAATAACCACCGATATTTAGTACATTAACCAGACGGGCTACTATTATTATTGTGACATATATTCAACAGAGGCCAGACCATGCTTTGACTTGAACATGGCGCCTGTAGAGATCGTAGGAAGGCTCTCGCTGCCACAGCCAGGGATTCCCCTTAGCACTGAGCCAACTGTTTGACAGTGTGAAAGAGGATATTAATGTTCCTCCGATTCCTTGGGGCTGTTGTTTTGTTTTGTCTACCCCCACACCCACACACAGACATTTTTCTGACTCCCCTTGCATTTCTCTTTCACTGGCACTGGTGTTGGCTCTCTTCGGAGCACTTGTGCTCCGCGGATAGAGCAGTGAATGTCACGCTGGGGTTTCCTGGTGTGAGTTTGTGTGCAGGGTGTGCTGTTGACTGTGACGGGACAGGACAAGACAGCATGGGAAGGAGGGGGACTTGCTCTGCTGCTAAGAGAAGAGGGTGGGGGTAGATATCTGGAGTGTGTTGTGAATGGTTGTGTAGAGAAGCCCTTAAGTGAGAGGAAGGCACTTTTGAAGGCTTTTTGTTCTCTTAAAAAAGAAGTCGGAAGACGCCTTAGCAGTTTGTCTGTGTGTGTGAGTGTTTAAGGTGGCTGAGTGAGCAACACTTCGTAGCATGTGTGTTAGTTTCCACTACCACTGTTTCTGCAGCAACAAGCTTATTTGCAGCTCACCTGCTGAGACTGAGCTTTGGCCTTCAGCCCAGTTGGCTGCTACTCCATGGAGTCAGTCCAGTATAATAGTTAGCAAACCAAGCCCACACCTGAACACGTAGCAAGCTGCTGCTACAGAGACTTTCAAACAAAAGCTCTTTGTGCTGCCTGAGGCTCTACCCTCTTCCATTCACTTGTTCTCGTCTGATTCCTTCATGCCCAAAGGTGGAGACAACAAATGGGGATTTTGCACAATAAATGTTCTCAACATAATTCTGTACTATATTAAATATCTGTGTATAGTATATATAAAATAATAGCTGCCATTCCAGTGCTTTACCCTTTCAGCGTTTATATTGAAATCTTCTGAAACCACAAATATACCATAATACATAAAAAGCTTTAAATTATACTGCGATGTAAAATATATAGATTATGTCAGACCACACTGCCCAGCCTTAATATACATTACTGTGATATGACATTGCATATACTGAAGATGTCAACCTTAT
>CAAKHC010000494.1:24661-41899 GCA_901007825.1 Macroramphosus scolopax
AAACCACAAATATACCATAATACATAAAAAGCTTTAAATTATACTGCGATGTAAAATATATAGATTATGTCAGACCACACTGCCCAGCCTTAATATACATTACTGTGATATGACATTGCATATACTGAAGATGTCAACCTTATCACCCATCTTTACTCTGAATTGGAAAAAATGCCTTCATGAGGTTGATATCCTGCTTTTTCTCCTTTTTTTTTAATTAGTTATGTTTATATTTTAGTCTTGGATGCAAACAGTTAATGATCAGAATCTTTTTCTCTTCTATTTGACTTACCCTCCACCCGTCAGCATCATCCTAACCTTTTTTTTTTACAGTCATACTGTCATTTTGCTCCCTTCGCTGTTCTGAGAAGTTCAGGCAGGAAATGAATCTCTTGATCTGTTAGTCGCTTCTATTTCAGGCCGACCTAGCACGGATCAGAAATATTTCTTAATGTTATTGAGGTGTATTCTGAGTCCTAACAGGAGAGGATTTCTGTGCTCCTGTGTGCCTTCACTCTTCTCCTCACTCATTGCCTCTCATTAGTCACACAGCCGAGTCTGAGGGATTTCAATATGTTGTTATTAAAGCAGTGTTATTGCAAGCCAACTAACTAAGTGCTATGTGTGTACACAATCTGTTAATGCGAGTCATTTCCCAAATTATGTTGTAATAATGTGCAGAACAAACTATGCACTTTGTCAGATCTTTCAAAATGAGAGGTTCAGGTTCACCTTCAGTTGCAGTTGCAGTGCTTAGCAAAGTTGTATGAACCGAGTGTTCACTGGACTGATTTGTTTACTCAACTTGCCATTCATGCTGACCTGGTTTTGTACTGTCAATCTAGAGAGAAGACACAGTTCCGTCAGCAAGCCGGCCTCCACCTCGCCCTTCCCCGTGTCGGGCAGGAACCGGAGTAGCGGCAGTGGGCTTGGGCCTGGACTGGGCCCGGGGTCAGTACCCGGAGTGGCAAGTGGAGGGATTCTTGGCCGAACTTCCACTGCTGGATCCAGCTTATCTTCCGCTTCAACATCCTCCTCCAATCCCAAAATCCTCAAACCAGCCAAAGAGAAGCTGCCAGGCCTTCAGAGAAGACCTCCCTTTCCTCCCTTCAGGATGATCCAGCCGGACAAAATGTAAGTTTGACTGCAACATTTATTGTGTGCTGCTTCAGCAACTATAATTAACACATTCACTGTATTGATAACTGTAATGAACTGATCCTATGAGGTCAATTTCATTAAGGTGTTTTGATAGACTGTAAATGAAGCACTAGATGTATATATTGTATCCCAGTATACGTAAATATATGATATACTGTGCGGTACAATATAAGTTTCTATCAGTTTGTCCTGATTTAGAATCTATTCCTTTGATTTTTAGTTCATTTCTGAGTCAACTAATCAACTTTTATCTTTTGAAGAATCATGGATCCTCAGATTGTTGTTTTGTCCTTCCAGCCCCATCCATATGTGCACATTTGTCTCTTACCATGCGTTTCTCACTGGCTCATTGTTTCTAACTCTCGGCTTCCTCCTTGCTGCCTTCTTCATTTCTGCGACCTTCTCTTCCAGCCTCACCCCGGCTGTCAAGGTGGAGAAGATACATCTGAATGTGGACTCGTCAGCTAAGCAGGCCCCCTCAGCTCCCTCCACCACCTCATCCTCCTCCACATCCTCCTCTAGCACCACTGTGAGCTCCAACACTACCACCATCACCACCTCCTCATCATCAATCCTTAAACCAGGCCTTAACTGTCCCTCCATACCAAAGCCTCCCTTACTGGCCCCTGGTCAGCTCCCCAACGGCAAGGGCCACCTCTCAGTCCTCTCGGACAAGAAGCAGGACGGCAGCAGCAGTGCCAGTAGCAGACGCCACCTTAACAAGAAATTGACAGGTCAGCTGCTAGAGGGAATGATGGATCACATTACAGTTTTCCATCTATTACTTTCACATCGCACACTGACAGCAAAGATTATAGAGTACCCACAATGTATATTTGAGGAAAAGAGCAGTTGATTTGTCACTGCGAATGTCAAGTAACTAACTTTTCTTTTCCTTCATTCGTCTTCTTCGCCTCTTTTAGAACGCGAGTTCAATCCAGATGTCCACTGTGGTGTTGTGGATCTGACAGCAAGGAAAACATGCACAAGATCCCTAACATGCAAGGTGACCAATCTTTGTTTCTGTGCTATGTTTTGAGGACTTTAGGCAAACTACAGTAAACTATTTAAAGGTTTAGGTATGTGATATTCATTATGCCGTGGTATCTAACAAATTTCATAAAAAGAACTGGGTGTTAAGAATCCATCAGAAGGAAATCATGTTATGGATTGGGACAAAATAAGCTACAGTGGCTGTTCAGCAGAATCGAGCTTATTAAATACATTATGGACAACAATGGAGCTCCATGGCACCATTAACTTCTTTCTCACTGTTGGTCTTCTCTTCGTTTGTTGTTGCAGAAATATAAAGTATCATATTTCTACTTTTAGCTTCTTGTTTTTAAGAATTATTGTGATTATTGTCAGCTAAGTCACAAACCGTCCGTCCCTGAGATGCCCTCTGTCATGTACAATCTGGAAGACACCATGCAAGTCACCATGAAGAAAATGTTATCACGTAACTCGCAAACGTAGCAGGTCCTCTTCTTAAAGAAGAATTCTGACCTTTGACCTTTTCTAATGTCCCCCCCAGACACATTCCTTAAGCCAGCGGAGGGCGGTGCCAGGGCGGAGGAAGCGCTTTGACACATTGCTGGCAGAGCACAAGAACAGAGCAAGGGAGCGAGAGCGAGATCTCCACCAAACCCATTCCCAGCAAACTCCCCCTCTCAGGGACCCACACCCCTCCCCCCACCTCACCGCTGCCCATGATGCCCACCAGGTGGCTCATGGCAACGGCCCTGCCCCAGACGCCACTAAGCCTTTGCCATCTGGCAAGCCCAAATTTCACAACCCTGGTCTTCCACGGTGAGCTAAAAACAATTCTTTGAGTTTGTGTTTTGGTTGTCTTGAATGTTCATATTACATGTAGTGACAGCTGTAGCTGAAAGACAGAACAAACAGAAGAAGATGACACATTTTGTATTCCCATTTGTTCTCTTAAACAGTTATTGTGAGTTAAGGCAAGACTTACCTGAAACCCTCTCTGTCCATTAGACTAAACAGCTGTCACGGGGGTGGTGCCCCCGGAGACCCTGCAGTGGTCCATGAATCGACACACCATCCCCAAAGTGCTCCCGATGGTTTCTCACGACCCTCCAGTGATGAGGGAGAGAACGAGGAGCGTGAGGAGAACGCTGACAAACTGGACTGTCACTATTCAGGTTATCACCCTCGACCGGTAGCTGTAAGTGAACTCTACCAACACGGGTCTTTGAATAACCATTTCACTTCATCCTTTTACAATATCCTATAAATCACAGTGAATTTATTTATTTTTTAACCAAAATGTTTCCTCTGTTATGCTCTTTTCATTGAGCACAATTGTGTTGCATAAAGCAATTGATATTGATTGATAGTGATTGCTGTTTCCAGTACTGTACCTTTGGAAGTGGACTTTTTGGGCGAGGCTGTTACTCCTTTGACCGGCGATTGGACAGAGTGCGCTGTGCACTAACCACAATGATGGACAAGCACGTCAACTCTCAGATGTGGAAGTAAGTCTGTTGTACTCAAATTGGATCTAGTCCCCCTTTGATGGGACTCCTGAAGGAACATGATAATTGACAGTAATTTGAATTGTGGTCAGTGGTTTTTTGACTTGATATGAATGATGGTCTTGCTTGTTGCAGGAAAATCCCCTTGGCCTTGGAGAATGCCTCCTCCTTTGCACCTACCCATAGGACAAGCACAAATTCCCACAGTAGCACTCCCTCCTCCGGCTTCCAGGGCCCCCCTGCCACCTTGCCCCAGACTCCCTACAGCCAATCGTATGAGGGCAAGTCAGTGCTCTCCTATGGGACCACCTTAAATGCCCGCAGCTCCCCACAGGGAGTGGCTGAGCACCCGGCCTACGGCACCACACAGGCCCGACAAGTGTCTTCGTCGCCGCAGATGCCTTCAGCCCACTTGTCCTCATTTTCTTCTTCAGCTCCTTCCCTAGCCTCAGGCCGGGCGCTTAAGTCCCGCTCGTCCAGCAGCAGCACTACCAAGTCTTCATCGTCCTTCAGACCCAAGGAGATCTCCTCCGTCTCCTCGACACCTGTCATCCCAAACTCAGCTGGCGGGAGCATCAGTGCCGCTAACAGTAACAGTAGTAGCACTAGCTTCAGCTCGGGAAAGAAGAGGAAGAACAGCTCTATCCTCTGTTCATCCCATGGCTCCTCGGAATCCTCCTCTTCTAATGCCAACTACTCTTCGTCCTCCTCCTCTTTCAAGAAGAACTGTGCAAATGTCGGCAGCTCAGGGAGCACGTACCACCACAGCTCGCTAGGTCCTTCATCCTCATTATCCTCCTCACACAGTGGAGTTCACAGTGTGGGGCTCAACTGTGGCCCCACTGTGCGGACCAACTCTCTTAGCCTCAAGGCCGAGCCTTGCGGAGGTTCGGCAGGTGGCTCCTCAGGGCCGTCAGCACGAGGTCCTCCCTCAGGCAGCCCTGCAGAGTCCATCAAGCGCATGAGTGTGATGATGAACAGCAGTGACTCTACTCTTTCTCTAGGGCCTTTTGTCCACCATCAATCCTCATCTGAACACCATACCACCTTCAGCCATCACTCTTCAGATGGGCGCCTTGAGGGCAAGAAGCGCAAAAGCTCACCTGCCTCCAGCAGCATTAATAGTGGAGGCGGGGGAGGAGGGCTCGGAGGAGGCGGGGGACCTGGTCCGGGTAGACCCAAGGTGGCCAAGTCACCTGCCATTAACAACATCCATGGGAAGCATGGGCGGAGCATTCCAGGGACGCCAGGGCTGCCAAACAACTCCCATTTACATCAGGTAGGTTTTGTACTGTTAATTAATCCGGATGCACGTTAATGACAGAGATTTACCAGGATGATGAATGTCTGTTTAAATTAAACATTACCGCTATTTCAAAACCGCACTCAAAGCGAAGC
This sequence comes from Macroramphosus scolopax, assembly GCA_901007825.1. Classification (NCBI taxonomy): domain Eukaryota; kingdom Metazoa; phylum Chordata; class Actinopteri; order Syngnathiformes; family Centriscidae; genus Macroramphosus; species Macroramphosus scolopax. The sequence goes on from CAAKHC010000494.1 coordinate 29,719, forward strand.
TAACTGACAACATGACAGCGTTGATGATCCCAAAATTTGGAGAAATGTGAAAACAATTAATGCAGCTTCTCAATTCCAAGGATTTATTGATTAAAGTAGTTAATGTCCCTGTGATTTGTACATGTTTGGGCTTTGTACTGTTGGTCAGACAAAGATGTCTCAGTTGGCCTTTGGCACCGCAACACTGAATTAGAAGTAACTTCAGCTCTGAACAGTCAAATATGGCCAATATTGGACGTCATGTCAGTTATTAGAAGTGTCTAGTAGAGAGGAAACAGTTGCAGGATGTCATTCCTACGGGAACAATCGCCACGATTTGACCTACTAGCATACGTCCATCAGGTATTGCATGTAGGTAAGAAGTAGATGAATACTAATGGGATGTAGCCTCAAGCAGCAACTATGTAGCAATAATTGCTAGTACTTTTCCATCATGGATGTTATTCAGCTCCATGCATTGATTCGTTCTCTCATTTCACAATCTAGAATTCATTGTAATTAAAACGACAGCGGAACCTCATTAGCATTAGCAACCTCATTGAATTCACAAGCTTCAAACACAGCCAGACTTGCAGGAGCAATGGTTAGGAATTTAAAATTAAAACAAGGAAATATGAGAATGTGATTGGTGCTGAAACAATTTCCTAGAATTCTTTGACCAACTGAGAGCAGTTCCTATTTTACCAAAGAACTTTTGTCCAGATTGGTCATTTAACTACCATTCTTCTTGTTTTCTTCTCTCCCTTCCAGCCGAAGGCTCGTCCCTGACAGCGGTGTCTGGCTTCTGTGTGGAAGAGGCAGGCGGACAGGGAATAGTCTGGAGCAGTCTTGCATACTGCTCTGGACTGCATGAGGCCTTCTAAAATCAAACCCACATTACTCTCAGTTTCCCACAATCCTCAGGGTTGGAGATGATCTGGACTGCCCAGTGAAGTCAATGTGGTCATTACTATTTCTCCCAAAGCCATGTGTGTTGGGGAGGGACGATGGCGCTGTGTGGGAATGACTCAAACGTCAACCTCCCGTGCAATGTTGTCCCAGTATTCTGTGAGGTCTTCCCGTCTGGCTGGAAGTAGGAGGAACGATAGCAACAGCCATGTGTCTCTGGAGCTCACTTTGGTTCAGGTTAAGGGCTCTGTCGCGACAAGCCGTCCTGACGCTGAGCAGCTGGGGTCACAACAAGCCGATCTCTTCCGTGTTTGTTACAGAATGAGTGTGTGAATGTGCGTGCGTGTACTGCAGAGTATTTTTCTCATGTCAGATTCTGCTGGACTACTGGAATTTCCAACTTTATTACACCCCCAGCGCCTGATCTCAGAAGCCTTGTGGAAGGAGAGCAGGAGCAGCAAACTGTTAATTGCAACACCTTAAACGACACACAATCACCTTGTTCCACTTTTCATGGGCCTGACTCTGGTGGCACGTTGAGTAACCCCCGGGCTACGCACGGTAGCTTGAGAAGAGCTGGTAGGGACGACTCGATTGATTCTTTTATTACCCAGAATAATTATGCAAGTTACCTTTTTATGATTTCTTACGAGCTTTTCACACTGAACTTCAAAGAGTCTTTTTAGATGTGAAGACAGTTGTGCTCTCAAATGTGAAAGGGACACATGATGTGCCATTGGATTGAATCTGGTGTCAGAGAGGTAAATGTATCTTGAGGACACCTGTCAATATCTGAGTCTTTTCATTGTGCAAAAGGATAGCCACCGTAGACCTACCCCACCCCCACCCCACCCCACCCCCCACTCACAACTGTGAACAGCACTAAATAATGTCTTTCTCCGCAGGCACTGCTCAGTTGTTCACAAGCCAATAGCTGCTGTCAGATTTGCCAACGTCTTTTTTTAACTAAAAGTTAGGCTTTCTGGCCAATGAAGCAGTGATTGCCTGTGGGGCTGTCAAGCAAACCATATTATTGCCACAACATTTTTCTCTGATACCATGAGAGAATTACCCATAAAGCTGTGTGAAATCCACTGCTGCTTGTGGGCAGATGTGAATTGTAATGTTTTTTTTCCTACATAGGGAATCAGGTATGGTACGTCTTAACTGGAGCGAACTTTATGCACGTCAGCTGTCTTCTTTGGGTATGAATGTCCCTCCTTTGTAACAGTGCGAGTTTCAATGCCTCACCATAACGCTATGCTGGTGCAGGTGAAGACAAAGATTTGTCACAGAAGAGTGGATAGCCAGGCATTATACTCTATTCCTTTGTCAAAATGGAGTCTTAAATCAGGCAATAGCCTCCCATCTCGTTGGGACGTTCGCTTATTTTGAGTAGTCTCAAGTGGGTTTTATGGTGCGGGATTCATGGAGATTGTTTCACAGGATTTATTTAAGCTTTTGGCAACACCTGTTGATTTCTGGAACCTCCACTGATGTCAGTTAGTGTGGAAAGTAGAGGAGTCAATTTAAAAAAAAAAAAGAAAGCTTTTTTTTTTTTTTTCTGTAGCGTATGTATTGAAAGTATTGAAGTATCCCGATTTGAGAATACATATTTTGTTAACAAATTGTACATAGTGAAATGTGTATTTTTGCACAGACATTTTTCGTACACGCTGAATTTTTTGGTACAGTACACACAAAAGTCATTATTTATTTAGTAAGCAAGATTAAAAGTCCGTACTTGATTATTTGAAGTGGTTCACTGCCATGTGTATATAATGCAATACGCCTATATGTAGAAGCTGAAGCATCTCATGAATCGTGTACTGAGATCCTTTAAGGAACAATGGTGAAGTGTTGCCACTGTAGCATGTGTCTGTATGACGGAGGATACCTTTATTCACTTTTCAAGGTCTCGATCACATGTGCTTTTACAAAAACATTAACGTTGCCTATGAATCAACACGACAAAAATGTACCTGTGTGACCCAATTAGCCTGTGATTTTGAAATGTCCCACAGGCTCGAAGCTGTGCCAGTCTGACCAATTTCCACGGACGCTCCCGTCATACACGTTGTAGATGTACCTTAAACACATTTGATGATTGAAACACTTATGTTCTTTTATAAGGCTGAAGGGTCTAACAATCATTGTAAGGAAGAGGAACGCTTCGAACTGTCCACCTGCTCGTTTCATTGCCAAACAATTTGAATCACAGCTTTTTAGGAAATAGTTTGCAGCTTTTCAAAGAAATATCCAATTAAGAAAGTGCCTGAATTTGTTTCACCCTGACTGTTTGAGGACAGTGATTTTTTGGGTTGTTTTTACCTTACTTGAATGTTCAAAGTGTTTAGAGAGTTTGCTTTTAAATCTGCCTATGAACCCTCAATGTGGTAAAACCTGAGCTCGTCAGCTGCCCAGTATGAAATGATTAGTATTCTAATTTTGTTTTCGAAGGGAGGGGTGTTAAGCTTTCCAGACAAGATGCAAACATTTGTCACTGTCAGTGCGTGGCTGAAGCTCCCTCTGGTTTACTGGGAGTTGTACACTAAAACATTCAATCAAGTGTTTTGTTTACCCTCAAACTCCACTGACAGTTTCCAATAGATGGAGACATTGTCAGGATGTTTTTTTAATTAGTACCATAGACTTGGAATGTGAAAGTGAGAAAGAATACAGCTCATGTCTGGGAGGAGAAATTAAATCCACCTTTCGTACTACATTAAAGCGTGTATAGATTCTTTTGTATACATTATCAAAATCATTTTCAGCTAGACTTGCGTATTGGCTGCTATGTAATTCATGAACAAAACATAGGTTAGAATTAATATTTAAAGAAAAGATTGTATATTTGTTTTGTAACAAGTTTCTGTAAATAAAATAATTTATACTGCTATTTATATGAAATTATGTCTCTGCCTCTTTACTAAAAGAAATACATCAGCCTCGTCAACAGTTAAACAGATTTTATTATGTACACAATATAAGAGTCACTCTGTCAGAAAGTACAGGTGTAAGTATACCAAGAAGAATAATGCAAGTCCACCTTGCTGTAAGGACAAAAACAGGCCTCCGTGTTTACATGTTGATCACTCTGGACAACTTCTGGACTCTATTGAGCAGCAGGTCACCCTTCTTTATGGTTTCCTGGTACTGCCAGTTTTTGCTATCAGGTCTGAGGAAAACAACGGGAAGGTAGTTAGAGATCTGCCTCCGGCTATTAAGTAACTTCCTGTAGGTACTGACGAACGGTTACATTACCTATTAGTTTCCACAATCTCGTTCACTTTGTCAATTTTGCAGTGGAGACGGCCAGCAGCGATGAATCGGGACAGTTCCCTGGGGAAGGAGAGGAGATAAGTTCAGTTAGCCCGAACTAAAGTCAGAGACAACATGATGTTTCTCTAAAACCCTGACCTGAACATTCGGTTAGAAATAAATCAGGAATACCAACAGCTAATAATCCCAGGATGCTTTAATGGTGAAACAATGTTTATATTATGTATGTAAACTGCACATTTAATCCTTCCCACCAGCCTTAGTTCAATGGTTCCAATGTACATGTGGCTGAAGCGTCACATATTCACAAGACCTTACAAGGTATTAAACTAATGCTTGAGAAGTTAAAATGAAACAAAGAGGCTGAACCATCTCGCCTCATTTGATGTTGTCTGATAGAACTACACAATAACTCATTCGCCTCCCTGAGCACTGTTACAGCTGGGGATTATGCAGTGCTGGTGAGGCTCAACTACAGAGCACGATTCATTTAAGAACATCAAACAGGGCCTTCACTACCCCAGCGAACACGGTGTGGTGGTGTACGGGAACTAACTGGTCAATGAACTCTGTGCTGACACCGAAGGCCTCCGCCATGTAGCCCAGGGTGAGGGAGCGGTAGGACTCTAGCAGCTGGCTGTAGGCCTGGATCCTCATCTCCCTCACATAGTAGCGGTAGTGTGGTGCAAAGAGCCAGTCTTTCTTCATCTCTTGCTCCACCGTGGCTGTAGAACAGTAAGAAGAGTTACAACTACGGTAGCATGGAACACACACACACACACACACACACACACACACACACTGCCTTAGAGCAAAGTCCCAGTGGAAAACACTGTCTGACTCTGAAATATTAAAGAGCATTAAAAAGGACTGGCAGCTGTAATCTAAGTAATTAGGTTTTTCCTCACCCAGAGACTGGAAGAAGACAGAGTAGCGGCACTCGTACAGAGAGAAAAGATACTGGCGAATGGAAGGCAGACTGTGCAGGACCTCCAAGATCTCAGCTCCCTTTATTACCTGAAGACGAACACATTTAAAACATTTATGACCGGTCACACTGACATCTGTGTGCCAATAAAACATACAATAACCTTTACCAGGGTTATGATGCCATTAAAACAGGTATACGTACATCATAGTGAAGCAGATGATTCAACACCATGTATACCGATTTCCCAAACACACCCTTGATAGTTTCTCACGATATATGGACCAAGTCTCCTCGCGTACCTTTTCACGGAGGTCGGGCCTTTTCAGGGCGATCATGCAGACGTAGACTGTGTAGGTGACAAAGGTCTTGTAGTCCATGAGCTCGTAGGAAGTAAAGGTGGACACTGTGTCAAGAAAGAGCTCAGCAGCTTGCTTGAAGTCCCTGATGGCCACACAGTACAGACCCTGATAGACCTTCAGACGATTCCTCCTGTCCCAGTCTCCACCCTCTTCAATAAGGCTGCAGGGAAAAGAGATGTACAGGGTGGGGAATGAGTACTTGAAGTATTACAGAGACAGTTGGGGATGTTTCAGAGCCTTTACCTTTTGGCTTTCTCTGAGTTGCGTGTGATGAGGTCGCTATCCATGTAGAAAAGGCCGATCCTCAGTAGGTAGAAGACGATATCTAGTCTGTGACCCAAAGCCACAGTCTTGTCATAAGTCTTCCTGAAGGCTGTTAGGGCGCTCTCCTGTGGAAGCACAAGACAAAGGCAAACTCTCAATACCAGTAATGTGTGTAAATACAAACCTCTGGAACTACATCTATCTTGCCAAAACATAAAAAAAGAGAAAACAAAAGGAATATAAAGAACCATTCTGAGTAGTGAAAGTATATTGAAACTGTTTTCAACAGCTATCACCTCTTTTGCCCATAATGTCTTCTCATGATGGAAAGGATGTACAGCATCTCTGATAGTTGCATCATTGAAAGTGAGACACAAGCTTTAATAAATTATCTGTCATCCAAAATGCTGAGACAATGAAAATGTGTTGTAGAGTCAAGAGTACGACTCCAGCCAGAGGGAAACGCTTGAACATTACTTCAGCAGAACGATGGCTTTTGTTAGCAGTTTCTACTGAACAGTGTTATTTTGTTATGCCTTGAATTTTGAATGTTCTTGTGCATTAAACACCTTTGGAAGACGCGTGTTAAAGGTACGAGGAGCAACTTTTCCAACAATAAGACAAGAACGTATCAATCTGAAAAAGTCACAATGTAAAGGTTGTTATAAATTTCAAACTGTCATTTGATGTGCCAGCTTTAGTGCAGCCGAATTGGATACTGTAATAAAATATAACAGGAGAGCCCTTCAGGTAGATCTTATACGTATTGACTTCTGTGATACTGACCTGTAAATTTAGATTGATAGGTGATAATTATTGGTATATTGTGAAATCAGCAATAATTGAGTAATTAATTTGTTTTCTTTCTGAAACATCTCCTACAGAAATAATTTACACATAAATAAAAGCTGAATTTGTTTTTATAATATAGCACCCTTATTGCTATTATTTATTTTTTCAAGCATTGCAGTACACTGTACACATTAAAAAAAACACAATTTCACATTTTGTTTTGTCCTACTGTTTCCTTACATTAACCCAATGAAAACACAAACAGGGTGTCCAAAGACTAGTTCCAGAGAGCCATTTGTATCACCCGCTTTAGAACAGAAATGTATATATGCATGAGAACTGCAAGCCCAACATAAAAACCTACATGGCAGGTGGAAAAGTAGCTACTTATTTAAGGATACACTGACAAATATACATGTCTTTTATGTGTGCACACTGACGGGGACTTACCTTGTCTCCAATTCTGATGAGATATTCAGCTCTGGCCATCATTGCGTCTCTTATCTCGCTCTCTCCCAGACTCTTCTCTGCATCTTCCAGCACATCATCCAGACGCTTCAGCTCCTCATCGTTGGCCTTCTTCATTTTACTAAGCAGGTCACTGTCCAGCTGCCACTTCAGATCCTTACACAGACCCTCATAATAGGGTGCCATGTCTGGAAAATAGATGAACCAATATAGTTTGATATATAGACAAGAGTTTGACAGGGTCAGGTCAAAAGTAAACACTGAATTCATGAGCTAACGTTAGACATGACCCGGAGACGTTTCTAGCTTATTTCAATTAAATAATAATAATGTTACTATTGATTGCAACATAATACAATGTATTTTGTACATTTCGACACATTTTCTTCCACTTTTAAGCCAAAACGTGGATGTGAATAAATTGTAACATGAGAATTATAAATATGTCCCTTTCTTATTTAACGAAAAAACGATCAGTCGAATTCTCATCAGCTAACGTTAGCCCCCATTAGCTAGCATACAAATTTTGCTGCGACGCTACTGGAGTAAAAGAGAAGGTTTATGGACTTAAACGGCATTCACGTAACAACTTTGCACATGGTATTATATATATTAATACAAGAATGTATAATTTTGTTGAACGATAACCAGCCAATAGATGGTAACGTTACGAAGTGAAATGCTAACTCACTGTTAGCTTTGATAGCGTCCATGAGCTCCGTCTTCACTTTAACATCCTGCCGGTGACCCTCCATTGTGAGCAAAAACTTTAGCTGTGCTATCCTCAGATCGGGGTTCTTGGGAAGACCCTCTTCCTCCAGATTCTCCAGCGGCATTATTTTCGTAGAGTGTACAAGCAAAGACGCAAAATAAAGACTTTCTTTGTGTGGACTGGCCTCGCTGAAACCAGCTAGTAAACGATGACTACGGAAAACACTAGACTATGTTGCTTCCGCCGGACTGTCAGTCATAGAGCGAGAAAGGAGCGGAGACAGTCCTAACACTTACTAACCAAGTTACCGTTTACTGCCCCCTGCTGGACAGGAAGACTACCAACCAAATACAGCCTTCTTGAACTTGTCATTTGTTTTTTGGAGAGTGTAATAATTGATTCTTGTCTCCTTTTTTTTTTAAATATGATGACTTTTAGAAAATATACTTTTAGGGTGAACGCACCCTCAAAGCCTGCAAATGATTATGGAAGTGGGACACAAACATACGCATACAGTGACAAATTGTGCACTCATGCACACGTGTTAGCACACCTCATCACTTCCTTCTTATTTGATTATCATTACTTTGTGTCTCAACAGCATAACTGCAATGCTTATCATTATAAATGTTTAGCTTTCTTTAACTTTTTATTATCTATTTGTGACATTTGAGAGAACGACCTCCATAGGAAGTTTATTGTGTGGACTCAGCATTCCTATAAATGATCAAAGAAGACCCTTCTGGAGCCCTCCCTCGTTGCAGGGAAGAAGATAAGACAGACGCAATCAAGACATGAGCCCTGAACAGAAGATAGAGAACCATCCACACCTCTCACAAGGAGGAATGTACAGAAATGCTATAAAACTAAAACTCAGAGAACGGCTCTTCTATTAGTTGTTTGTAGGCACCTTCTGTATGCAGCTGCTCCTTCTTGCAAGAATAAAGCGCTGATATTGATACCAACACTTTGCCCGGAGAATTTTTCAAACAGTTTCCAGTCCTCCATTGTCTAAAGACCCGCAGGTCAGGAAAGCTGTAGTAAATTATTTTTACAGTTAAGTGGTTTGTCCTTTCTGTATTGAAGCCCTGCATTAACACAAATAAAAAAGTCTAATTCCGATTGCCTGTCCGGCAGAGTAACATCAGTGCTGCTGACAGGACACACAAGTGACTGTCATTGTCATGGTGAACAACATTACTACAACTACTTTTAGGAGATCTTAAAGGTTAATGATCACCAGCCTCAGTTGCACAACAAGGTCATGCAGCATGGACATACTGTGGTCCTGTAAAGCTGTACGTCGGTGGAGACAGAATGGAAACCTTGCTGAAGCAGCTGGTAGGCTTTTACTTAATTTATTTAATGGGTGCAAGTATAAGTTTTATTAGAGAGAATGTTAAAAGGACAGTCTAATCTAAAAAGAGGATATGTTTCATGTTCGTGATGATTAATACTAATATGCAGCTGGAGGTAAAACAAAAAAAAGTCTGAGTGTGCAGAAAGTGTAGAGATGTATTTGTTTCTGAGCTTAATTACCTTCGAAGAGAGATTCTGTTTCCAGTATGACAACTAGAGGGTTATTTGAGAGGGTTATTTGGCCATTGAATATTCATCAATATGCCAACAAAACATCTGTTTCTAAAACCTCTGCTAAGGCCAATAACCGTTGGCCCGTCAATGTGCTGCTATTTCAGCTATTCATTTTACACGTAAAATTATCAGTCAGAGAGAAAGTTAGGCGCTACAGAATAAAGTTTCTCATGTCAGCTTCCATGTGGACTGAAATCTTTCAGTCGGGTTTCAGGAGATATCACAGTACTGAAACTGCTCTCACAAAATTAATTAGCGATCTCAGACTCAACTCTGACGCAAATAAAGTCTCTATTCTCATCTTATTGGATCTCAGCGCGGCATTTTATACTATTGACCACAACATTCTAATAAATCGACTTAAAAAACATATTGGGTTCTCCCATTGTGTATTGAACTTGCTCAAGACATATATCGGAGGAAGGAAGTTTTATGTTAGTCTGGGAGGCAATGTATCAGAGAGATATGACAGTTGCTACGGGGTTGTACAAGGGAGCTGCTTAGGTCCATTGCTCTTCTCTCTCTATATGTTACCACTTGGTGACATTAGAAAATATAATGTAGACTTCCACAGCTATGCGGACGATACACAATTGTACATATCCGTATTAACTCCATTACAAACTGCTTATTGGCAATAAACAATTGGATGAATGCAAACTTCCTCAAATCAAATGATGACAAAACTGAAGTTCTTCTTGCTGGCCCTAAATCAAAGAGAGAGATATGCTAATTGAAAACCTAGGAAGCTTAACTTCCTGGATTAAACCTGAGGTAACCAGTCTTGCTGTCATTCATGACTCGGACTTGAACTTCAACTCCCATATAAGCAAAGTGACCAAAACAGCTTTCTTCCACCTCAGAAACATAGCGAAGGTACGACCATTCATAAATCAAAATGATGCTGAGATGCTAATTCATGCGTTCATATCGAGCCGACTGGACTACTGCGATGCACTAAACCACTGAAAGACTCCAACTGGTTCAAAACTCTGCAGCTACCTTTATGATGTTGATTATTGTTTTATACATTTATGATGTTGATCATTGTTTTATACCTTTCCTACTATGAACTGCACTTGCTGTTTGCCCTATACTGTCTTTTATATTATGATGTAAAGCACTTTGAGCAAACATCCTTGTATGAAATGTGCTATACAAATAAAGTTTTACTCTTATTATTTCTGCCCTTCTCTCCATCTTGCAGACCCGCGGTAATGCTCTGTTTCTCATCATTATTTTGGGAATTGGAGGAAGCTTCCAATTTGGATATCATGTCACTGAGTTGAGTTCTCCCTCACCGGTGAGAGACATCACTTCACTTCGTCTGGCGGGCGAAATCTTATTTCATACAGTCTAGAAAAACGGACAGACAGATAGACAGATAGATGGATAGATAGATAGAAAGAACATTAGTTATTTTGCAATGGCAGGAAATGAGGTTACAATGTGTTTCTCTAGGGAACTCCCAGTAGATTTACATGTTAAATGTATGTCTACGCCCTTGAAAGTAAAGCTTCAAGAATGATTGGAGCACCTTATTTTTGAGCCTTCACAAAGTCCATGTGGTTTGAGCTCTGGCTCCATCTTCTCCCTCAAAATGCAGTTCATACAGAGCTTCATCAACACCAGCTGGTACAACCGATATGACGAGACTCCATCTGAACATACGGTCACAATCATCTGGTCCCTCATTGTTTCCATGTACGCTGTCGGGGGAATGTTTGGTGCCGTCAGTGTCAAATTTATCTCCGGCCTGCTTGGAAGGTGAGTAAGGGACACTACATGCAGCTGTAAGACTAATAATCCATTGATGACATGAGGTGATAAAGTGTTCCTTCATCAGAAAAAAGGTGGTGTGGTGCAACAGCTTGCTTGCCATTGTTGCAGCGGGGATCATGCTGGCGAGTAAAGAGGCCAAATCTTTTGAAATGATCATTGTAGCAAGAATCCTGTACGGCTGCACAGCTGGTAAGACGACATATTCTGTGACGAGCCAGATACAACACACATATAATGTTTTTTCCTGACTGATTGAAGATCTTCTCACGTCTTGCAGGTTTGGGAACATGCATTCACTTAATGTACCTTGGTGAGATTTCACCCAGGAAGATAAGAGGCACAGTTACCATGACCTCAGTGACCTTTGCGTCACTCGGCAAAGTGTCGGCACAGATTTTTGGTCTCAGGTAAGCTCTTATTTCCAATATGCAGACGAAGAAGACACATTTCTATCATAAAAATAAGGAGTTTTAGATTTGAGTTGTATTTTTTCAGATTTGAGAGTGTCAAAATATTCAACATCAGGGAATATAAATATAAATGCAAAACACCCACTGAATTTCTTTCTCAGCGAGATCCTTGGTCGAGAGGAGCTGTGGAACGTGATCCTCTGTGTCCCTGCATGCTTCTCTGCTATCCAGTTGTTAGTGCTGCCTTTCCTTCCGGAGGCTCCCAGATACCTGTTCATAGAGAAAGGGGACGATAAAGCTTGTAAAAAAGGTTGGTTTAAAGTTATCAGTCAAGTTTAACATAAGTAGTGTTTGATATAACAGGACACAGGGACTCTAACCGTACTGCTCTGGTCTACTGGTACATTTCGGATCATGGCACCTTCCTTTCACAATAAAAGTATTCCATGAGGAACACCCGTCTTGATAGAGTTTTATGTCTCTGATCTTTTGCACTCCAGCTCTCCAGAGTCTGTGGGGCCAAGGTGACTTCAAAGAGGAGATGGATGAGATGCTGGCTGAGCAGGCAGCCATTGAAGCGGCCCCATCCAAAAGCCCCCTTCAGCTCCTGAGAGACCCCACTGTCCGATGGCAGCTTGTCACCATGTCCATCCTCTTCTGCTGCAACCAGTTATCAGGGATAACTGCAGTGAGAATCCTC
>CAAKHC010000496.1:1675-24957 GCA_901007825.1 Macroramphosus scolopax
CCTGTGAGGCAGTCATTCAGCTGGTATAGTACGAAAGGCATGATAACATGATAATGTCACACTAGCATGCTTTCTAAAAACACACCCTAAGGCACAATTATACCGACTGTTTAGTTCGGTGTAAACAAAGCTGGAGTGATGAGGTGTGTCGGCAAAAGCAGTATAGCGGGATCTCAGTTTTAAAACAGCTTTTATCAAAATAGAACAGAAAAAAAGGAAGTTAGTGGTATAAAGTTTTCTTTAGTTTGTTGTGCTTGGTAATAGAATGAGATGAGTAATGGATATATTTGTCTCTCTCACGTAATGTAATTAAAAGGTTAAAAACAGACACTAAAGCTATTTTTATCCCTCCTAGTTCAGAGTATTTGTTTAATTTCTAGACAGATTCTACAAAAAAGTCTATCGGATTTGTATCCTGGGTTGCCTGACATGATGCAATTATGATGCTAAAACAAGAAAATTGACAAAAATACAGTCAATTCTGAGACACCACAACAGTTTATTAAGACCGATATTTAGGGAGCAGCCCTAATCTTATAGCTACCAATGAATTCATCTACTTATCATACGATAATTTCCAGAAACAAAGATAAACACGTCAGGATTCAAGTCTTGTCTTCAGACGGTTTTGTTTTTTATGCAATAACTTGTTCAACCACAGCAAACAAAATGAGACAGAAGACACAAAACAATGGCATAAAAAAAACTCCTCAAAGTGTCTCTGCATGACACAGACGGGTGAAGAGATGTACCTGAGAACAATTTAGATAAATACACATACTCTAATCTGCTGTGCTATAGTTCGGACAATTATATATATTGTCTTAATAAACTGTTGTGGTGTCTCAGAATTATATAGATAAATATAGATAAATAAAGGACGGGACTTTGAATCCATGTTCAGTCTGCTTTTTCCCCTCATCTGGATTAAAGTAAGATTAGAAATCCGTGGTTAATCCCATTAACTCAGCAGGGGACAAAGCGGTATGGTTATATATATCATTAAGTCTCCACTCTCAGACGGAGGAATAAATTAGCTCTCGTCATCTTAATCTCGTAAACATTCCACTGTTCTCCTTATCAAACAGACATATACTGTACAGACTCTGATCCACGGAGAGGAGCCAGTGGATCAGAACATATGCATCCTCTCCAAAAGGAACTGCTGTTGACACTCACACTGCCATTAAAATCAAGCTTAGCCAGCTGGTGACAGTATCATTTGAATCGTCTACATGCTGGAAGCCCTTGTCCAGCTTCAGTGAATGTTTGCCTATCCGAGATGTAATGCCAGGCCTATTATGGGCAGCGGTAATGTGACTGAGATCTATATCTGCAGGGTAGATTGTCTGTATGGCTCCACTCATCTGTGCTGTCTGCTGGACAGACCAAGAGGAATCCTCAGTATCGACCCGACACCCCCCCCCCCACCCCCCCTCGGGACAACTGAAGGTCAATCTGAGGCAAAGTGAACAACTCAAAAAGAGAAAACAGAGAGGACGTGGAGGCCAAAATAGATTAAGAAGCACCACAATGTTGTGAGTTATAAAAGGTGGTTATACTGTGCTCTCAATCTTAAACTGACTGTGATTTTACCTGATGGACTACTTAAAAAATGGACTGAACAGATGAAAATTAGTTGAAGAAAAGTCAATTAACTGTTAAATGTTTCCAACCCTACTTAATTTACAGCAAGAGGCACTGCAAGTTTACATTCTTACTTCTGCTGTAAACTGTGTTCATCACAGAAGACCAAATGTAGGCCAGCCGGCAAATGTAGGCTAGCAGAGACTGAGATGTGTGTGCATGTGAGTGAGGGATAAAAGGGACAGACAAATCACACTCACTAGCTACCATGACAGGACAGCTTTGAAGTGAGTGACCGAATAAGATGCCTTCAGATTGCTGTTATTCATCATTCATCCAATCTTTGCATGAGTTTGCTGCCTTGTTGTACGGGACTTCCCCAAAACAAAGCTCTACAGGTCTGGATATTGCATAGTATGGTGTATGGACTTGACTAAAGGAAACTCACTGTCCAGTCCATTAGATACACTTGTATAATCTAAAACAACCCAAAACAACAGCACTGCATAGAGTCAGAGAGCTACATGTTCATTATTAAACCAGCAGTTTGCAGGGGGGGGTCAACCAAACTGCTTTGTACTGACAGGTTTTTGGCCATTGACATACATGAAAGGGACCAAATACTAGAAACACCTTTGAATATAATTGACTCTGGTGCAACACCAACTATACATATATATATAATGTCATTAATAAACATAAAGTAGTATTATTACTTTTGAAAATTTCAACAAATATTACAATATAAAACGTTTAGTAAAGTAGAATTAATGGCAGAGCTGTTGCATTGCATTACAATGTACATGTGTACCATTCACCACATCCCTGTGGCTGCTAACACTGCTTTCTACAAGACACTTAGCTTGAAGATAAAGTTGCAGTTGAGTAAGTTTTGTACTCATTTTATGTGATGTTTCTCTTATCTCAAACACACTGGAGTTATATTTTGTGTATAAAAGTATATATATTCCGTAATATTTGTGTATACATTAAGTAGTAAGTTACTTTTGCTGCTGAGATGCTTCTCTGTGTGATATCAATTTAGTTTCTTAAGACTAGCTGAAACAATAAGTACACGATCAACTGATATTGGTGGCAATTCAAATCAACTGTAAAAAAGATGTTTTCATCCAAACTGACAATTCATTGGTTCGCAAATCACAAATAAACAATTTTCCTGTCATTACTCTACCACAGTCAAATGGTTTAAGTTTTCACTTTGTTCTCACACAACAGGTAAAAGATGAATCAGTCAAACACCAGGATCAGCCAATAAACCTTCAGTTGGTTGAGACTCATCTACTTGTTGTAGGACACCTGAACAAGGTGGACTGGAACTAGCTTGAACCAGGATATTTTCGGTTAAAACATAGGCACGTAGCACTCCTGCTAAAAACATTAAGGTATATATTCAAACAGAGAAAGATGTGCTCACTTGGATACGTTTTCATGGACATCTGATGTCCCTTTCCCTCACAGACAGACAGACACAGAGAGAAAGAGCTTTCTATTTGCAACTAAAATGACAAATCACAGCAGCTGGACTCTCTCCTCGGTTTAAACATTCTGGAAAACAGGGGGCATGTTTTAAGTCCATCGCTTTAAAAAACACTGATGCAGTTTGATAAAAAGCTGGTTTTTCAAAGTAAAGCCAAACAAGTCAAAGCTGAATTTGCTGACAATACAGACAATTGTTTTAAGTTTTCGTAGTCAGTTTTGGCCAACAGCTAACCAGCTAACGTTAAGCTAGCTCGGTTCAGGTCACATCAGCATCCGAGCTGGCTAGCAGCAACATTAGCCACCGAAAAAAGGCAGCTAGTCGCTTTCGTGGTCGAGGCTGAAAAGTTTGATTACCTTCGGTGGTCGTGTCCTCCGGTAGTGTTTTGGGGACAGCTTTGGACACAAGGTATCCGACAAGGAGGATTACAATCGCAGCGGTCCTGCTCCTTTCCACAGCCCGCATCATTGCAGATGTGTATCAACGCCAACGGTAAAAAAAGAAAAACAAAGTAGTAGCCAAATCTCTTGTAACAAGCTCACTGTCCGGCCACATCAGCGTAGGGCCTAACGTTAAACTTCGTTTATTCCGCAAAGGAGACGACACTCCATATTTGGCAGCAGCATTCCTGATTTAAAGCTGTTTCTTCCGTCCCGTGGTGCATCTCCAGCCCTTTTGCCGCTCGCTCGTTTTTTCATCGTCGAGCCAGGGTAAGGGAAGAAGACAGCCCCATGCCTCAGAGCCACATGCCCCAGAACAGCACCAACAGGCGGCTTCTTCAACGCGAAACCTCGCAGACATCAGCGGACCTCCTGCGCCACCTACCGGTCCAACACCGGACCGTCTACAAATACATCCTGAAGTAAAGCTGATTGAAATACACTGTGTACAAGAGTAAAGGACAATCTGAGTAAATCTGTATAGAGTTCGGGTCACCAGGTTGGATGACAGTATAATGTAGTGTTGGTGATGAATGTGATTTCGGTCCCCACGTTTGAGTCACCGAGGAATAAGATGACATTTGGAACAGCGGAGCTGCTGCTGGGTCAGGTCTGTTTAGGTGTTGGGCTGATGTACGACAAGAAGAATAAGACTTTAAATCATTGAGCTTGAAAGTCAACCTCACATATTATTATTTCCACATCTAAACCATAGAGTCTGAGACGGACGGAACGCCTTCTGGCCTTTTTCTATCATACAGTATAGTGTCCTCTATAGCAGTCCGCTTTGTGTTGCCTTGCAGGACCTTGTGGGCGGAGCTAATCAGTGCAACTGGGAGCACATGGCCAGTCTCCCAGGGGTATTTAAACCTGGTCGTCTACTCTCTCTTCACCCTAATGTAGAATAACAGAAGACAGTAGGCCTCCTTATTCCAACGAGAATTAACACTCAAATCGAAATCTGAGTTAATTGTTAAGTCAGAAACAATTTATCCAATTAGATGTCGTCCACTGTATTAGTGAAATGTCCCAAGTATCTATAATTTTATCACTATTGTACCCATCATAGCCCTTTACCACCCTTTATGCTTTTCATTTTAGGTGCTGATATATATGTTTATAACTGGGTTTATGGATAACATTTACTTGTTGTTTACTTGTATCGTTGTCATTTTTATGAGACCATCATCAAAAAAGATGCATCAATCTGTTTTTTATATATTTGACACAATTAATTTGCTAATTTGTGAAATATTTGCAAACAGGGCTCTGTGGTTGCCTCTCCATCTCTACAGTAAATAACATGCTATTGCAACTTGTCACTGCGCTCTCCAACCTGCTTCTTCAGTATATAAGCCCTTACTTATGTCTTACAGACAAGCAGAAATGGACAAAGTACTTAAAGTCTGTAATTAAGTGAAAGTATATGTTTCTTAACACAACGCTAAAGTTGGACACATCAAATGTAATCAAGTACAAAAATAAAACGGAAGCTAGAATTTCCTTGTAACCTTGTCATTGAGTTTAGCTCTGTATTTTCTCACCCAATTTTAATTAGACTTTCTGCATATTGAAGTGCACACTTGCTTGTCGATTTTACATTTTTGCGAGTTCAAATGACCCACTGTCAATGGATTAAAAGAATGCCATGATTATGCGATTGATTGGAATAATCACGAAATAATGTTTTATACCCTGACGCTACATGACTGCTGTTCGCATTAAACCTATAATTAGCATATCTAATTAAATATTTTGGAGGAACCTTCTTGGGAGTTTTTCAGTTACATACCAGTTGCTTTATTTGAAATTGTAGTACAGAACAAGAAAACTATAATATTTTTTTCTTTGTATTATAAAAGAAATCACCAAGCTGTTGATCAATCTATGACTGGTATTTTCATTATGACAAGAAAATGCTCGTTATACGTTAATGTTGTCTGTCAGTCAACGCCGAGGGACAAAAACACCCATCATCGAATCCGCATGCGCTGTCCGGAATAATGAGCCGTTTTGGGATCTATTTTATTTTTCTCTTCTTGTTATTTAAAAGCCCTAGTTTGATCCTATTCGTATGTTTCGCCGTTTATGTTTACGTTCACTATAGAACACGTTGACAGGAGAGAACATTGGATGGATAATGGAGGCAAACTGATGACAGCTTGTCGTGTATGAAGCTTGGATAACATAAATGAGTGTAACGTTATGTTTCACCGTGGTTTCCTTATGTCGTCTGTCAGTTTACAAACACGTCAGGGACCTCTCGTCCTTGTCTCTGCAGCTCGGTGTGGCGTCAGTCTGAAGTGAGGGACTGTGCTGTTCCCGTCCCGGAGGTCGTCACACCAACATCAAAACAACGAAGCTGTTTGCGCCGTTGCGTTACTGAGCAGCCTCGATACGCACGAAAAGCTTGATAAGAGTCGGTTATAAACAGGCACACAGTATGCACAGAAACAGACCTCCAAGAGAAGCATTCATCACAGCTGCTGGTAAGGTTGACATGTTTTAAGACGTCTAATTGATGACCTGCTCCCACATCTACAGAAGCCATTTTTTCTGCACCATTTTTAAATGTGTGGATGAGACTTCTATTGAAGCAATCTTTTGCTATCTTAGCTCTTAATGACTATACTAGCTGACCCTGCTGATTTCAAATGAACATTTATTTAGCACTTTGTTATTCTCTGCATTCTCTGTCTGCAACATATGATATACAAAGTATTACTAAACTTTGTCTACTTACTGTACTCTACTGAACTGTACCTGTTGTACTCTCTATTCTACTGTACTCTACTGTATCTTGCCATATTCTATTAGGTTTGACTGCACCTTCCTAATGTCCTTTACTTCTAATCTTTTTGGACTTTATAGTACAATACTCTACTATACTCTTCTCTGCTTTACCGCTTGCTACTTTAATCTATACTCTAGGGATGGGTCAAATGCTGAGAAAAAAACAACTGATTGCTTATTTAGCAACAGTCCAGCAACATGGGATTTTTATTTAGGATACTTTAACTATAAATTAGCTCTTCACTGAACTTGAATTTCTCAGAATATAATTCTTCCATAATGCGTGTTTGATTGCATTATTTCTTTGTCAACTATAGTTTGTGTCTATGTCCTCTACACAGAGTTCTCTGGCGACACCCAGCAGAGGACCTCGGTTATAAATGGGTATCTCACTTTCAGTCTGGCTGTACAGCAGGGCAGCTGACAGCCCTCCTTCCCCTTCATCAGCCTTCTGTTCACTGGCGGTCCCGACCTCTTCTCGCCTTGAGGTCATTCTGAACTCCAGTCCAGTTGCTTCAGGAGACCGTCGCTCAAACTGGAGCTCAGTCCACCGCTCTCCTCACTTCCTGCTCTCAGCCTGCAAAGGGCAAGTGACACGTTCACCTGTGCAGCTGAGCAGTGATGGGGTGAGGGGGGAGAAGGGGATGAAGAATGGGCTTCACGTTTGGGAGGTGGTGTGGAACCCCAACCACAGAGGAAGTCATGCTGTCATGGGTATTTCCATGCAGCGTTGCCCTCTGCAGGCCTCAGGGTACAATGTGCTGGTCGGCGGAGACTCACAGTCCTGGGGCTGGGAACTCAAAACAAATCACCTTTGGCATGATGGACGGAGTCTGGGACTGTACCCAGGAAAGAGGAGGATGTGTCGCGGTGAAGCTGCAGAGAATGATTTTGTAACACAATCTTCACAACATAACCTGCCAGCCACAGAGGTGGCAGAGACACCTTTGCCCATCCCTGAGCGTGTCCTGCTGGTCCTAGATGCAGACGCAGGAACTTTTGGATTTATTATTGATGGCCATTTCCTTGGCATAGCTTTCAAAGATCTACCTCGTGGGGTGGAGCTGTTCCCAGCAGTGAGCAGTGTGAGAGGAGGCGCCAGCATACGACTACGATACCTGAATGGTGCCACACGTGAGTGTCAAATTTATTACAGCAATGCTAGTGAGATTGGGGGTCACTGTAATTGTGTTTCTTAAAAAAAACTCTGAACTAATACAGTTGTAATACTCTCTCCTTCTCAGGCGATCCCCCTGCCCTGATGGCTTTATGTCGGCTGTCCATTCGTCAGAATTTAGGGCAACAGAGGCAGAATAAATCTGACAAACTGCCTCTTCCCCCTTCTCTCCAACGCTATGTGCTTTCAAGTCACTAATGGGCCTCATTGTGTACAATCGCACAACTACAGACAATAGGAATCTTTCTATCACTATATTGTACGAAGACTTTACACTTATTTTGTGTGAAAATTTATTTTAATATGACATCATGGGCGTATTTATTTATTATGTTATAACAAAGTTAACAGGCAATATTTTGAAACTGATGTGAGAGGGAATATTTTGTGGGTCTTGTTTGTTATGCTTGTGTACTATATATGTTGTGTATAAAATAAATGACTCATATTGTAACTCACTGTTGTCATTAATGTAGTTCTGTCATAATTAATATAATCTATACATCATAGTTGCAAATGCAGTTTACACATAGAAACACAGTTCAAGTAAGTCTCCCTTTCAGAAAAAATAGATCACAATCAGTAGAGACGAGGGATTTCTTCTGAAGAACGACCCTGAGTATCCCAAAACCTGCACCAGGGACAATATTAACTTATAATCAGCTTTTTGCCTCCATTTCTACGGCCTCTTTGGTATACAAATGACGAATATTGTACTTATACGGATAATCATTTTCTGAAAACACATCAAAAGGATAGTAAACATAATTTGAACTAGACATTATTTCTCAGGTTATGTCATGATGTAACAACACCAGTTCTGGGATTTAATAATTATTCATGAATCCTGGAAATGTACTACAGTTCCTTATTTAATGTATTTATTTAAATTCATTAATCTGTACTTACTTGAACATATGTTAGATTAGCAGCAAAGATGACTTTTTTGGCATTTTTCGAAATGTTATGACATTTCCGGAACAGAATTCTTAATTCTCTTGGCTGTACAGTATTTTGGGGACTATGGCTCCTTTTTGTTTTCCACCTTTGCAGTCAAACTCTAATAAAGAAAGTCGTCTGTTTCATCCTGTCTTGTTTTTGTTGGTCATACATTAGATTCCTGAACCTCAGCTTTACTTTTGTGTCAGTAGGCCAATGAAGAACAGTGTCTGTTGTCATGACAACAGAGTGACGAGTAGAAAAGCGCGCTAAAAGAAATCTGTTCAGGTTAGCTCTATGCTAAGCAACAGGGCCAGAGATATAATAGTTTATCAGCGTCCCAGTTATAAGTCAGACTTATTGAACAATAAACTCTTCTCTTTGGCTGTACCTTGAAACCTCATGACCTACCACGTAAGTGTTAGCTGAACCAAATTAATTCTGGAACAACTCAGTTAGTTTTGCTTGAGGAAGCAAACATTAGCTTGTTGTAGCCGCCTAGCTAAACCACAGCTAGCTTGAATAAGCTTCAATATTTTGGCATCAGTTACAAATTCACCTGGATCTCCAGCCAAACGTTTGTAGATTTGCTTTTGTTATAGCACCTTTTTACATAGTGCTAACAAAGTGGAACCTTTCTGTATAGTTAAATACGTGTTGTCTTTCATGAAATTAATGCTCCAAGCTCCGTTTGACTACTTCTATGCAGAAGTAAGTTAACTCTTCATGGCAGCACTCGAAGATCTGAGAAGAGGAGGACTCGTTTTTCGTCCAACTTGGATAAACGGCGATGAAGAGGATGAGGAGGACTCACCTGAGGTGAATAATCCAGCACAGATCTCACAATCAACATAAAGTGCAGCACTCAAATTCAAGCTCCTGTGTTTATCTGTTGATTCCTAGATTTTACTGAGTGTATTGGCACAGCATGGACAGCTAGGACTTTGTTTCTATGACAGTAAAGACTCCTCTTTACACTACATGGCAGACACACCTGACAACTACGAGCTCCACCTGCTGGCCAGAGGTAATCGATACATCTACCTGTAGCTATGTCCCTTCCATGAATTGGATCAGCTTTAAGGTTTTCACTTTTTAACTCCAAATAATTTATAAACTGACTGCGTTTGGACAATGATCTATACATACTGTATATTCCCTCAATATTTCTCTTATTTAGTCATCCAGGAGGTTAGTCCACATGTCATTATTACCAGTGCGAAGCAGGAGCACTGCATGACCCGCTTCCTGCAACAACTGGGTGAGCCATCGGAGTAATGTATCAGAAGAGCTGTTTTGTTTTTGACATGATGAGAGACTATTTTCTGGGTCAAGGGAATGATATGACATCAGTGATGCTTGACATGGCAGTCTGCTAGTGCGATAAGAGATAAGAGCAATTTTGTTGCTGTTATACACTGATTTCGAAGGCTTAAGCATGATAGTGAAACTAGTATGCTGATTGTAACTTTTTCTTTCACACAACCATTTATTCTTATTTTTTTGCACAAACTCCTCTGATGTATCCCAGGTTCAAACGCAGACTACAAACCGGAGGTGGTTACTTATCCATTTGTTGACTTTGGTAAACAGACGCTCACACATGATATCACCTTTTTAGACAAGCTTCCATTAAATGTACATGATTAACCACAGTGAATGGCTCGATTTTTAATCAGTTTTGAATGTTGCAGGTCTGGAGATTGGTAAGCAGAGGCTACTTTCTTCCCATCTGCCTTTCCTTCCTGCATCCATTTCAGAGAGAGACAAAATGTCCTACCTCTCCTCCTGTATCTCTTTTGACTCACCCCTGATGGTGAGCCAGCTGTCGCCAGTACACACCATCTCATCCATCATCCTACAAGAGGTGGTCATGAAGTGTCAGTCATTTATGTGCTCTTTTGGGTTTGTGTGTGTGTGTGTGTGCGTGTGCGTGTGCGTGTGCGTGTGCGTGTGCGTGTGTGTGTGTGTGTGTGTGTGTGTGCCTGTGTTGAATAGCTGAGGGCAGTGGGCGCTCTGCTAAAATGTCTGGACAGGAGGAGAGTGGGAGTGGAGCTGGAAGACAGCAGTGTTGGAGTTCCTATCCTGCAGTTCCACGCCTACACACTGTAAGACACACTTGAATACTGCGCACACTTGCACGCATAAATACAAAGGACTGTGATTACACATTTTCATTAATGAGGACCTTGAGTTTGACCTATACTGCATTGTATTTAGCCGCCCCAGTTTTATTAAAACATGTTGTTGTGAATCATGCGTTTGCTTTATGGTGTTTTCTTAGTCTACATTTACTAGTCCACAAAACCTGTGGAATATCAGGTCAAAATTTCCATGAATGAAAAATATTGCTTCTCAACTGTGCATTGTGTTTCTTCCTATGTAGTAAAGGTGTGGTGTGCATTGACCGAGAAACATACAGGTACATGTTCTAGCACAGTGTGTACTACATAAATGATCTTAGACCAATATACAAAGTCCTTGAAAGCTGACATTTGTGTTTTGAATCTCAGTAATTGCTCCTTGTTCCATAACTAAAACCTGTTATACAATCGTTTATAGTATAGTATAGTATGGTATGGTATGGTATGGTATGGTATTGTATCGTATCGTATCGTATCGTATCGTATCGTATGATATTTATATCAGGTGTACTTAATACGTTATGTGAGCAGAAAATATGGAGATACAGTGAAGTGGTGGTTGAATGATGAAAACAGGTTTTATATTTGCTGTAGTGTACTGCAGATCTTCAAATCAGAACTTCACCCATCAGTGTACAAACTTCATTCAGGGGAAAAAGAAGGCTTCAGTCTTTATGGTATGTCACTCGAACGTTGCATTTCAGGATTTAATTCATTATCTGCCCAACATATTACCGTTCAAACCAACTACTAATCATTATTGTGTGTTTCAGGGATACTCAACCGCTGCAGATGCAAGTTTGGATCCAAACTGCTACGGTGAAAAAACACCAGTCCACAGCACACCACTTAACTGACACCTTTACTGCTGTGCTGTATAATAGTTGTGCCAATGAGTATATTTATTGTATATTTATGTCAGATACCACGAGTGATGATACAGTGCTACCACCAGTAGTACTAGTACATTGTATAGATAGCTTAAGTGATAACATCCTCTATCTCAGACAGTGGTTTATGCGGCCAACAGTGGACCTAGCCATGTTACACAGAAGACAGGAAGTGATACGTTTCTTTGCATCTCCACGGAACTCAGACTCCCTGAGCACCCTGCAGTCGTCGTTACGAAACATCAGAAACATCCCAGTAACAACTATGACCACTGACCTCCTCTTTGCTACATCTTTGACCTTTTATTACCATACCTACTGAGTCATCCCCTGAACGTTATGTCCTTTGATTAGAGTAAATTTGTGTTTTTGTGTTTGGCAGACTCTGCTGCGCAGGATGACTCTCTCTCATACCAAAGTGATTGACTGGCAGAATCTCTATAAGGTTGGACCAACACTATTACTATGCACTGCCCATGTGACAGGCTTTATTAAGTGTGCACAGAGAGGATTGTGTGTGTACTTTTCAGACGGTGTACAGTGCAGTTTGCATCAGGGACACCGTGCGTCACCTGCCGCAGTCCATTCAGCTCTTTCGTGACATCAGTGAAGGGTTCCATGATGACCTCCATCATATTGCCTCTCTTATCAGCCGCGTTGTGAGACATGAATTATTACACATCTGCAAATCTGAGATATGTTCTGGCTTTTGTTGATGTGCTCAGTTGAACACAGTTGTTTTGCAGAATGTTAAGTATGATATGAATCCCTCTGTGACTGGGAACATGTAGGTGGACTTTGAAGCCAGCATAGCTGAGAAACGCTTTACCATCAAACCAAATGTAGATCCTGCAATTGATGAGAGTAAGTGGCACCATACTACATGTAACACTATCTGAGAAGAATGGCAGTAATATAGTGTAGGCTTCATCAGTGTCTTCCAGTTGTCATTATGAGTCTTAAGCAAGCTCCCTTCTTCCGTCAGAGAAAAGGAGGATGAATGGGTTGTCTGATTTCCTGACGGACGTTGCAAGAAGGGAGCTGGAACAGCTTGACGCTAGCATCCCCTCCTGCTGTGTCATCTACATTCCTCTGGTCAGATCCCTTTGTCTACAGAAGTACTGGCTCATATTTCCTTTTTTTTATTATTTAATCGGCCATATTACTGGCTGGAGTCATATTATCAGATGTTGTGAAAATTGTTTTTCTAGGACATACATCAGAGCTCATATATCAATGTCTGACTCTCTTTACAGATTGGATTCCTGCTGTCTGTCCCTCGGCTGCCTAGTATGCTGGAGAGAGAGGATTTCGAAATAGAAGGGCTTGATTTTATGGTTTGTGTATAATCTTGAATTGATAATTCTTAACATTTTCTTTCTGTTTGTACACCTGCTACAAAAACATAAATGCTCATATGTTGTATCTTTTTTACTTCACTTGTGTGTATGTTTGGCTGTGTGTGTGTTGGGGGCTAGTTTCTATCAGAGGATCGTCTACACTACCGCAGCCAAAGAACCAAGGAGCTGGACGACCTCCTCGGGGACTTGCACTGTGACATCAGAGGTTTTTTACTGTCTCACTAACAGAACACATGTACCTGATATCTGTGCACGTGGCACCGTCCTGCAAATTACAACAAAGTACCGAATGCAGAAAATCCAGCAGAAATAACCAACGACAGGAAGTGAACACCAGACAAAGACAAACGAACCAGAACAGAATTTGACACAAAACATTGGAAAAAACAGAAACACAACAAATTCCAAAACTAAAGAGTTCAAAAGCCTCAAAAAGTATAGAACATAAACCAACAGTCCGAATGGGACTATGACAACTTGTCAAGTTGCTTTCCTAATAGCAAACGTCCTGTTCCTCAGACATGGAGACAACGGTAATGACTCAGTTGCAGAACACAGTTCTGGAGAGGAGCGCCTCCCTGTACAAGGTTAGTGAGCTCTCAGCATTAATGAAGTGTTAAAATCATGACTCCCACTAATCAGGATTGTTAGCTTACACACATTGGCAAGTAATATTGCCAATGTGTGTAGGTGGATTGTGTTGTGATTAGCTCTGTAGGTGTTTATTCTGGTTGGGCTGTGTTGTTCATTTGGATTATGAAACATGTCCTGATCCCATCTCAAGTTCTTTTTGAGTTCTGTGATGATTGTCTGATGATAGATTCATATTACTAAATACCAGGTCTGAGGCAATGAATTATTCTTTACAATATAATATTCTGATTGACATAAATATACAAAACATCCAAAGAAAAGTCTGAAACCATTTCTGCAACAAACTCCACTTTCCTGTCCATTTGTATGCTCAATATATGCCAGATATGATATTGTTACTCAAATATAGCTCAAATTACACAAATTATTCGTATTCACATGCAGGTTTGTGGACACCAGAGCTCCATCATGCTCCTCTTTCATGGTAAGAACAGGTCTGTCCAGGACCTTCTGTGTGTCTAAAGTGTGCAATATGTAGGTTCTGGATCTTGCCGCTGAGCTGGACTGTCTGATGGCGATGAGCAGCGCCTCCCAAGAGTACGGCTACACCTCACCTAAGCTAGCCAGCCACAGGAAGATATTAGTCACACAGGGAAGGTGAGCACTAACGCTCTTAATAGAACACGGTAGGTTTTCTTACTAGATTCATAAAAGATATCTAAATGTGTGCCTTCTTTTCCAGACACCCACTGTTGGAGCTGTGCTCTCCTGTGTTTGTGCCCAACTCTTTCCAGAGCTCTGAGTCACAGGGAAGAGTCAAGGTCATCACTGGACCCAACTCATCTGGAAAGAGCATCTACCTGAAACAGGTAGTACAGTCATAAACAGCTGTACCTGATATAGTCTGTTCCAGGTTTGTGTGCCCCTCAGCTCCACATTTATTGTTCCTATAACTGGCTTTTTACTGATGTTTTAGGTCAATAATCACATCATGGAGTTCGTCAGCTCCAGTAAATGATAATTACCTCAATCTCCTAATCATGTTTTAAGATTGATGGCTCATGTTAATTCTCAAGTCTCTTTCTTTAAATGAGTGATTATTAGAAGGAGCCTTTAAGTTGTGATTTATAACCTCATCAGAAAACACATTCTGTGTATTATTATAAACAATGCAGATCAAGTTTCATATTTTACTAATGGATGGATTTGATGTCCTATTGGATTTATGAAAATGAGTTTTCAACTTGCATAGAGCGTTCATGTCCACATCCAAGCTGTGTTTGCTTCCTTTGGTAAATCTCTGATACGTTCGACTTGGACACTTTGAGTTGTCTGGGGGTGCTCGCAAGAGGCCAGCATAGGAATCATTTAAAAACAACTAAACAGCACCCTGCTGTTGTGAATCCCTGACGTTTCTTCTCTTCTCTTCAGTTACATTGACTTTACACTGAATCCTAAGTTGACTTTAACTTCCCCTCCAGGTGGGTCTGATTGTGTTCATGGCTCTGATTGGTTCAGACGTGCCAGCGAAGGAGGCAGAAATTGGTCTTGTGGATGGAATCTTCACCTGCATGCAAAGCAGAGAGTCTGTCTCTGTGGGCCTCAGCACCTTCATGATCGATCTCAACCAGGTACTTGACACACACTCACACATCCACACTGATATACACACAAGCGTCTGTCTGGTTGTACATGTGTGTCAATGTGTGGGTGTGGAAATAAAAGATATGAAATTCCAACATTACTGTTCTCTCCCACTGTCCACCTGTCACACACACACACACACACACACACACACACACACACACACACACACACACACTAGTGCCTAACTGTGTCTATTTTCCCAGATGGCCCAGACCCTCAACAGCAGTACTGGCAACTCGTTAATTCTCATCGATGAATTTGGAAAAGGAACTAACACTGTAAGGAGAAGCTTTGTATAAGAATTACATCTGCATACACATAACAAGGACAACCAGTCAATAATGTGAAGCACCTGAACCCAACACCAGTTGGAGTCACAGACCTACAGTGAAACTCAACATGTGCCTCCTATCAGCAAGAAAATAGCAGCAGCTTTTTAGACCTGCAAATACAGAAGAGCTGGTGTACGCTAGCTGCTGGCAAACAAATTAATGATAACTTTAGTGACAAAAACTGTTACTTCCATTGATACTTTTAAGTTAACTAGAGCCTTTTTTCTATCAAATATTTGTAAGAGTTCATACTTTGGAGGGTGTAAGATGAGTTTTAACCAGATTTTATTTTAAACAAAGAAAGGATCAGATATATTACATGCAAAAAATAAATCATACGTGACGTTACTAAGTCTCAACAACCAAAAGTTCTACTACATTTCAGAATTTAAAAGATGTGACAGTGTTCTCGTATGACTGATTTCATTTTGCCTCACTGGTAATACATAACATTAAAACAACAGCTATGAGAAGGATATTGCAGCTGTAACAATCACTACCTGGACGTGTTCAAATCACAGCAGTCATTGCATTCTTTGCCTGTAGGAGGCGACATCTGCATATGTTCCGATGGAAACTGCTGCTGTCTATTTATAGAAACAACTTTTAGAAGGAGAGAATATCTTGACTGTAGTTACACACACTTACAGTTCTTTTGATATTTGCATGTGCATGATTAGGATGGGTGTCTTCTGTTTCCATTGCCATAAAATCAAAAGGAGATGAGATGAAATTACATTTGAATCAGGATTACCACACAGATTATGATGTAAATAATCATTTGTATTTGTAACATATGTTTTTCTACAAGAGAAACGTGACATTCCTTCAGCTGACCACTGGGCAGTAATGTTGTGGTAATTTGTGCTTTTGTTCTACCAACTCAATGTCAAGACTTAACGTAAAGAGCTTACGGCAACCTTAATTAAGACTGGTAGCTAATTCGCAACTTCATCCATGTGAAACAAAGCCGAATGTATCATGTTACCCTTCAGGTGGATGGGTTGTCCTTGCTGGCTGCGTCGATCTCCCATTGGCTGAAAAAGGCTGCAGTAGATGTTCCTCATGTCCTGCTGGCTACTAACTTTCACAGTTTGCTGCAGCTGGGCCTGTTACCCACGTCTGGCGCGCTGTCTCTTCTGGTACTGAGAGATACTCTTTAACTGCACTCACACAATTTCAAAATGCAGCCTGAAGCGTTTGAATGCATTACCAGGTTTCACAGGGGCAAAGTAATGAGCAGTTAACTAATGAGTTTCCACTTTCAAAGTAGTTGATCTCAATAGAAGTATGTGTGGGGGCATTTTTTGTTCATGAGGTTTCCTGGTGATATGTATATGTGTGTGTTAGACTCTCGAGACAGCGGTGGACGGGGATGAGTTGGTGTTTCTGTACCAACTGAAAGAAGGGATCTGCCAGTCCAGCTACGCTGCCAACATCGCCACACTGGCAGGCCTGCCACCCAGCCTGGTCAGGAGAGGAGTGGAGGTGAACACACACTCAAATATATCATATGACAGAAGCATGTTCACATAGCCTGACTGTGTGTGTGTGATTGGCCAGGTGTCTGAGCTGTACAGGACAGGAAGACCCATCAACCGCGTTGACAAAGAGTCATCAGATGAGCAGGCTAACAGGTTTGTTTGACTCCAATTGCACTGAATGGCAGTTTAAACCTGCAGGACAGAACTGTGTGTGTTAATCATGCAGGTATGTATGTTTATGTGCCCAACAGATACAGATCTGTGGTGGACAGGTTCTTTAGCCTGGATCTGGAGGACAAAGATCTGGACCTTCAGCGCTTCATGAAAGAGGAGCTTCTGCCCTCTGCTGAGCAGCTGCTGAACCGCAGCTGAGCTGTTCTGCTGCATCTGCAAACATCCAGTATTCTTCAGCTGCTGTGTTCAGCACGGCCAGACACTCCCGAAGGTCTTCAGGTGGCGTTTGAGAAATAGCAGGCAGGTAGAAGTTATTTGAAAACATGCTTCCAGACACTTGACAAGAATCTGATACGCATTTTGATACAAATACTGTTCATCAATTTTTGTTTGTTGCAAAAGGTTCATTGAAAACATGTAAACCAATTTTTTTGTCATGTTTCATTCAAATATTGTATTAACAAAATGGTAAATATGTTTGACATCTTGAGTTAGATTACAGAACATCTGAATGTATCCATGTGTATGTCCTTCCAACGTACAAACAAACTGTAAAACTGCTGACTCTTCTTCATGTGGTTGAAACGCTTTGAAAGAATCACTTCACACTGTATTTTTGTTGTTGTTTGACAGCATGCAGTGAATAAACACAGCTTAGTTAATGGGATCTTGTTAAGGCTTCATTGAGGGGCCACGTCAACATGGCGGCCACAGTGAGGTAGAAAAGTATGTTGACCCGAAGTTTATGTGCTGAGTTGCAGAAGGGGGTGTCGCAGCAATGTTTGGTCATTACGTAGATGGTTTCGTTAAAGAAGAGCTCCACTGTCGTCTCCACATTACACTCCTCTGCTTTCACACAACCCAAAGTCTTAACGTCCAGAAGGTCAGCTGGGGAGGAAAGGTCATGGTATTGAGAATGATATGAAGTACATTAATGTATCCTGATAACATTCATAATCTCTCTAACTCTCAGATATTCTTGAGTAAACAAATATGCTGAGGGAAAATCCTCGTGTCCAACTTACCTGCCTTCCCGCGGCCCGTGTAGCAGCGCTCACCGAGGCTACAGTTGGTCTCCGTTGTGTAGCAGGTGTCCCAGAAGCCCAGGTCACAGCGGAAACACTCCAACAGCTCCATGTGCTGCTCCAGCTGCTTCTCTTCCTTACCTAAGAACATAGAGCATGAACACGGTCTCTAATGGAATAAAGAAGAAAGTTGGCAAAAATATTGACAATTAAAAGTAACGAATGTCCTCTCAATTAATAAACCCGAGAAATGAAAAGTGTGACCTTAAGGCTTTAAGAAATGAATAATCTAATGTCAGTTGTAAACTGTCTTGATGTCAGATTAATGGGAACAATGTCAGTCTGGATTTGGAGATATTTATCTAATTGCCTGTTGGACACATTTACTGTGCAGATGAGATGAATGTGAGAAGTGTTGTTTAGGGAGTTCAAGCCAAACTGATGAGCCACTTTCTGCCGAGCGCTCGAGCATCTCAGAGATATTTTGTTTATTCTCCAGCAGTCTGGAATTTGTTTCTGTCAGTGGATGACTTGTTCTATCCAGGGACGGCTCCGTGTCTTAGGGCAGCGTCATGTTTTTAATAATCACACACAATGCTGGAACTAATAGTAAGAGTTGGCAGCAGAATTCAGGGACAAACCTTAAGTTATTCTTACCACATGAACGCACACTCCCTCAGAGTAATGTACCGGCTCATGTTAACTGTGACTTTCCACACTCAGATAACCACTCTGCAGGTCCTTGTGGACTGAAACGCTCCTCTTTGTGAGATTTATACTTAAGAGTTCATCTGGCTGCCAAATGACTGACTTCAGCACTGCTGCTGGAAAAGCAGTAATCCTTCCTCGGGGCCCGTAAGATGAATTTGTGAGACTGGCAATCCTTATCCCTTCTCATCTTGTTAGCTAGTGCAAGCTCAGTTGAACAAGCTGATAGAGTAGTGGCGGGGAGAGTGTTGTGTGTGGCGGGGAAAGACGTATTGTCTGCTATTTTTAACTTGTAGTGCTTGTTTTTTTGGGTGCGCAGCTGCCAGTTTATTAGGCACATGTAGCAGAAGCTAATGCAGTCTAATACGGCCCCTCTGAAACTCATCCTACCTTCATGGAGGTTGTGACGTTATGTTGTTATAGAGTTGTTGATTCAACGTTTTGGATGTTGTTGTTTGTGGTGTTATCGGACTGCGTTTCTAATATTGGTGTCGACTGCGAGTGTATCAATGAGGGCAGTGATATTTTAATCAAAATGCCAAAATTTTAACAGTTCCAGGTTGTACGGCTTCACATCTATATTATATATTAAATATTACAACTGTTATATTTTAGTAAATTGAATATTTTGTCAGACAAAAAGACATTGGGAAAATAAAGTGAGTGTAACATTGGATGGAGACCTACTTCATAGCAGAGCTGTTGTATCAAACTGAGTGTGTGTGTGTGTGTGTCTACTGCGATCAGTCAAACCCTTTTTGAAATGTAAACATTAGACAGCATAAGCATGGACATCATCCAAAAGAATAAGTCCTTGATATTTCACAATTCAAGGAGGCTATCAAACTGAAACATGACACAGAAGTTCATACAAACAGTCTCTCAGTTTACTACTCAGTTAGAAATTACACAGAATGTTGTGAAACCTGTTGCTCAATAAAAAGTTAGACTTGCTCATGAGTTTACGAACTGGTTAAATATGTACGTTGCAGTATAAGTAGTGTCAAGGAACCGAATGCTATTGGATTTACACCCACAGTACAGCGTGTTTTCTTACCTCGAGCAGGTAGGAGCATCATGAGGGCAAAAACACACAATATTAGTCCTTTCATTTCAGCGGATGCTTTGTCTAGTCACTGCACCATGGGGACAGCCGAGGAGACTGGAAGCTGAAATTGGATTAGTCGGAGTTGCACCTGCTATTTGTTCTGCACCAATCACAGAGCCTGACGAGGTGCACATACTCAAACAAGTTTGGAGAACACCTGCAAATCCCAATTGTCCCCTGGACCATAAGATCTGTGAAGAGTTTGACAACCACAAGGAATCGATGGTTACATGAATGTCAGAAAAAGGTATTTGGTTTATTGGCATTTTCAACAAAGCACAAAATATGAATAATACATTTATAACCAGGCTGTTTCTTGCACCGTTTCCTCCTCCAACCAGCTGACGCTCGGCACTCTTCATAAGAAATCTGAACTGAATCCCTCTTTTGTAACGGTCGCAAAAACACGTCGACTGGCGTCTCCAGGCTGGTTGATCCTCCGTCTCTCAGATGTTTTATACCCAAAGATGATGATCATAACTTCTCTCTCTGAAGGAACAGAGAAAATGCATGTGTCCTGAGTCAGCGCGAGTTAAGCAGCTTACACCCTCCTGTCCGTCTGCTCCGATGTATATCAATGCACACACACGCACATACACACATTCATACTCTCTCAGCGGTGGATTGGATTCAGTTATATTCGCAATGCACCATAAAAAGTGAGTTGCTGGATTATATAACACGGCCGTACACACACACATACATATGAGAAACATTAAAGGATTCTTGAATTCCTTTTCATACTGGTGCTGAAGTTCCCTCTGGCCTCTTTAGTATCAAGAGATTTCCCATTTAAATTGGATCTGATCATCAGGTTCACTGCCTGGGAAGTTCAGTGCTCTATGCAACATTCACATGCAAAGAAAGAAGATCAAAGTTATTCCTGCTGCTGGTGAACTAAATACTTAATTTTCAATCGAGTGGAGTGAGCTGATGAAAACTAATCTGCAACTGTATCATTTAAGAAACAACGTTGAATATTTGCTTCTCAAATGAGAGGATTTGTTGCTTTTCTCTTGTATGACAGTAAAACCAAACGTCTGACGATGATAACTTGGGCTTTGGTGCAGAGTGAATGTGCCTTTTCCCTGCTGTCGGACAGGCAAGTGGTTACTGGACTACTCGGTGGCAGCTGGACAATCCAGCATCTTTCAACACATCAGAGCTTATCCGACTGTTCGTGCCCCGTGTATGTGTGAGTGACGACAGAGCTGCTTCTCTGAGCAATACGTGCGAAGGAGGCTGGCAGCCTCTCGCTCTGCTTCTGAATCTCCCATCTCAAAACAAAATACCTACACAAAACCCTCTGGACGTCAGAGGGACGGCTGCTGTTTTTTAGCGAGTGAAATGTGAGACAGAAAATCACTGTATGCTTCAGTCTCAGGCGTCATCTGGACAGCAGAAGCCCAGCATGGGCCTGAGCAACAAGGAAATATTTTGCAGTCCTAAAGCACCTATAAAACCCCTCAGACTGATCCCCGGGGTAATTACAGGCTGGCGGAGAAGATGAAAATCCTCCCCTTTTATCCCTCTGCCCCTTCAAGCATGCTTGCTGTTGTTTCTTTGCACCTGATCTGGATTGTTTTGCTCTATTTCCTTGATTCTGTCTGTCGGCAGAAGCCAAGGAGGAAGATATCCAACCGCTTTAGTATTTGAATAAAGCGTAGGAATGGGTTGAAGTGAGAGGTCGGGATGGTGGTGGGAGAGAGCGGCTTCAACTTACACCACTCACAGGACCGTTTCTCCGGAATAACTCACAACAGCCTCACCAGGATTCTCTTAGCTCTTTGCCCAACATCTCGCCTGACCACTCGAGACGAATGAGAGAAAAGTGAGCAGCTGACACTCTGAGATTTGAGAATAAAACGTTGAATTACTGTTAAAAATAAATGTGAGTCCCCACTCGCGTGTGCACAGAGAAGCAGCTGGTATTTATAGCCTGGCTGTAGGTGTTAGTGAGAGGAGTACGGCCTTATGCGCTTGTTTATACCAAGGCAAAATTGCCTCCGATAAAGAGTAGATTACAGTAAGTGTTAGATTAGATAAAGGCTCATTTGAAACCTAATCTGACTCATCCTCTTAATTGATCCTCTCCAGCGAGTAAATTAGTACTTCTGCAGAGAAGACGAGGGTATTTAGGAGGAAGACAGGGAAAGCCAAGAAGGAGTGCATCCACGTCCCAGTAAGGTTCTCTGATGTGTTTTACCAATCAGGTCCAAATATGGTGAAACAAGCAGTGGCGTCGGAAGGTTGGGCATCGGTGAGTTCAAACACAACAAGATGGCGAGTTGACACTAAACAGCATAGCTCCGATCTTTCAAACGTCGGTGAGTCAGAGAACGTTGTAGGACAAAATCACCACTCGTTGAGGGTGAGTCAGAGCTGCACCACTCCGAAGCTCTAAAACATTCACAGACACAATAAACATTTCATCTGTTTATTGAGGAATGCAGTCCCGTTGAATGTATCTCATGGCCTGGTAGTGGTCGGACCAGTGAGGAGCTCAGTGCTCAGGTAGGGGAGCTGAACCTGTCCGGATGTTAAAGTTAGTCACACTAGAGTTGCATGAGTCCGAGTAGACGGAGGAGTGAGAAATGGACAGGCAGGGGGAGGAAGAGGGAGACGTTGGCTCCTGGTGATGCAGAACTCGGGCCAGCAGGGTTGACCTGCCCTCCTTCTCCTCCTTCTCTGCCCCCTCCTGCTTCCGGACCTCCTCTCTACCTCCCGGATCTAGAGGAGGCATCGATGATGGTCTGCTGCTGATTTTGTGTCGGTCCCTGCGAGGAGAAGGACGGCCCAGATTCTGGTGTGACAAGGGGAGCAGACCGGCCGGAGTAACCCACGATTCCTTCCCTCCATCTTTGCATTCCCACTGCTCCTGACAGCTGAAGCCGGGCTGCTCTTCGGAGTCCTCCCAATCAACTCCTCCCTTTAGATCTTCAAGGTCGTCAGGGGTCTCCAGCCTGCGGGCTTCGCTGTCCCGGTTCTCATACAGCAGTGTGGCAGCGCAGATGAAGATGAAGAGACCCACTCCCATGACCACGGGCCCGGCCAGTTTCATCCTCTTCACTGCTAGTATGTAACCCGCCACCGCCACACACATCCCCACCACCACCACCACCACACCCAGTAGGAGCCACACACCTGGAGCCGAGTGCAGGTGCAGCCTGGTCCGGAGGGCTCCGCCTTTCCTCAGGTGTCTGTGGCAGGCGTGGAGGCAAACAGGTGAGGACTGGGTTGAGTGGGAGGAGGCGGGGCTGCGGACACCGCTGGCTGCCATCATCCTCTCGCTTCAGCCTGGACAGAGAAGTAGTTGGAGAAAGAGATAAGAACAGAAATACAAAAGTTACAAGTGTGCAGCGTCCGTGGGGCAGCAGTGGG
>CAAKHC010000496.1:43299-71445 GCA_901007825.1 Macroramphosus scolopax
TGTGTGTGTGTGTGGGGGGGGGGGGGGGGGGGGCTCTCCTTTAGTTTCCATTTGGATAATAGATCGAGTGCCTTGAAAATATTTACCAGCAAAGCAATACATTTATACAGTAGACCATAGCAGCCTCCTGCTTTTAATCTGCCCCCTGTCATCACCTGAGCCTTGGCCTGCTTCTGTTTTTATTTGCTCTATTTCTACCTCCTTTTCTTTCTCCTTTTTCATTCAAATCCACTATATCATGTCACCTAACCCTCATTACACCCTGGGGAGGAAAGAGCGTGTATTTCTTTGAATATGTTTGGCTGCAAGAAGCAGCACTTAAACTTGCATAGTGTCAATTACAGCATTTCTGGACCAGCAACATACAGTTGGAATGTAAACAGGCAAGATAAACTACATCCAAAATACTGTGATGTACAGTAGCAACAAGCTAGCTGGTGGGATAAACTGCACTAAAGTCATTCAAAACATTTTCTCCACTCAAGAGCTTTTGCTATACTTGCTTTTTGGTCATTTGTCTGACAAATTGTTATTATAATTATCTAAAGCAGCGCTGTTCAGTAAATGTCATGTCAGTCGCTGACCCTGCACCAGCTAGCTTCACTGCGGAGGGTTCAGTTGTTTTACGACACCGCGTAGCACGATGTGCGGTGGTTTGATGTATGTCCCGTGTCAATCGTAACAACAAAGTCTCTTACGAGATTCAATGTTCAAAAGCCTATCAGAACCTAAAGAACACATGATAGAAGTTCCATGAAAGCTATAGACCGAGTGCGGTTAAAGGTTTGGAGTGAAAGTGTGTCGACGCTATTTCAGACTTTTAAGTTAAACAAACGCACAACCATTGCCCATGCAGCTTGGGTTTGGTGTCTGGTAACGTTGCAATAATGCCTGCCTCTCTCTATCTCCACCTCACAGACCGTGCTCTTCAATCTGCTGCTGTGTATGGTCATATTTTACTCTCTCTTCTACATGATTGGCAGCGTGTGCTTCGGTGCATTCAGGTGAGGATCTCTCGCGCATGCGCACATGTACACATTCGCGAAGGCAAACGGAACCCCTCCACAACTCCATCATCAACATCAACATCATAAACTACATCAACATCATCAACAACAACAACAACATCAACAACATCAACATCATCAACATCATCTACGAGTCCAGTGCATTGTCAGTAGCAGTTAACATTACCGACGCGGCTCTTGTGTGTTCTAATGCAACTTATCATATAGGAGCCGTGTGAATGGAGTCTTAATCATTAAGAAGGTGTCACCTAATATGATTTGGTTTTTAATATTTTCTGCAATATAACCCAACTTAGACTCCACTAGAATGTTTTTTCCACTAAACCCAATGAAACACAGCAACCCAGGGCAAGTAGTGTGCAGTATTTGATGATGGTGAGATGACTACAATGATAGCCAACAATTTGTTCTTTTAAAAGAAAAGTCTGAAGTGTTAAAGTTACTTTTTCATACTGTAGACTTGTTTACCATATTAAAGGTATAATATTAAAGCTGACTTGTATTTACACTCTGCAGTTCCTAATTTGTTGAATTTGCTATTTGTCTCTCTTTCCTTGTTTTGTTCATTATACCCATTTCAAACCTTATA
This sequence comes from Macroramphosus scolopax, assembly GCA_901007825.1. NCBI lineage: Eukaryota > Metazoa > Chordata > Actinopteri > Syngnathiformes > Centriscidae > Macroramphosus > Macroramphosus scolopax. The sequence continues at coordinate 44,917 of CAAKHC010000496.1, forward strand.
CAGGTTGGATGACTTTGATGGACTGATTCCATTTGACTTTAAGACTAAACCTGCTGAATCAAACTCCAAATATTTGGGTAAGGACACTTAATGCGCTCAACATGCTCACAAATGTGAGTAAACCTTGTGTGCTCATGTACTATTTTTACTGTCTTGGTCTTCCTGCAGTGAACCTCCTGTCTTTGGAGCTCACCTACTTCTGTAGTGGCCTTTTGTTTGCTGCAGTGGTGAAGAGGCGAGTCTGGGATTACGCATTCACTGTGACTCTTCTACACGTACTCATCACCAGCCTAGGTGAGCACAAAAAACTGCTACCCAGGCACCCTCACAAAAGTACTCAACATTTGTTTTGTCCATGTTGCAGTTATGGTGGAGTTCCCCTTGGTGTGGCAGTGGTGGCTGGCTTTAGGTGAGATAAACCTGCACCTCACCTGAAAACAGTTGCATTTGCATTTCTGAGATCAGCTTATCTAATGATGAACATTATTGTCGTTCTTAGGTAGCGGGTTGTTTCTGATGATCTGCAATGGTCAGCTGATAGCTTACTTCACCTGCCAGAATGAGCAGAGCTACTCTTCATTTAGCATCTACTAACTGCACTACTCTGTGTGCGAACTATTTTATACTCAGACTGTGAAATGGTGCAAAATGAGATGATCATATAAAAAGTCAGAGCCGGGACCAACAGATGTTCACAACACACTGACATGCTATTTTTTTTATGTAAATTCCACAAGATAAAATGTTGCTGTATTTTGCTTGTGATGCACAATGCCTCTGTCACTCTGAAGTATTGAAAGGCCGTCTGTACAGTGTTTTTTTCTGTACCTAGGAAGGCTTGGAATGTATACTGTCTGAATGGGAATGTTGCAATACATGTTTGTTGTATATTTTAAAGATGTATGGTGTCAACCAATAAAACCACTTAAGAGAGACTGTTTATTGTATCGTCTTCTGACATGAAGATAGTGAGGATTTGTGAAATAGTGACCAGCCTATTCAGTGAAACAATCAATCCTTAATAGACAACCTGAATAACACACACAATAAAACAGGAACACTGTTCTGCAGGGAATAGTTTGCTTATATAATTAAAAATACATCTTGATTTAATAACTTATGACATAAAAAATAAATATTTGAACAAGCACTGCTCCCAGAGGATTGACGATATTATGAAACCGTCTCTGCTGCCATGCACTCTGCTGGGTTCATGTAAGAGAATCCTAGGAAGGCTTCATTTAGCCCGCCCAACAGACACCTCTCATTCACCCAGGTAGGGACTGGTTGTTGCGTGAACTCAGGGTCAATGTAGCTGACATCACAAGGACCCGTCTGCAAACACAGTCGAACATACATACAGTCAGCAACACTATGAGATAAAAATCGAAAATTAGTCCTCTACACTAGTTTCTGAATCACTCACCACGTTGGGGATGAAGGGGGGTGTAACTTTCCTGGCCAGTAGGTCATCCCAGTTGATCGATGTAAAAAATGGATGTTCTTGTAGCTCCACCTGGACACACAATGAAATAAGCCCCTCTGTGGCTGTGTAATAATGTTCATTTCTGTTTGTCTTTCTTTTGTGTGTGCACTTACGATGTCAAAGCTCTCTCCTAAACGTTTGGACACATCCCTTTCCAACAAGCCCTCTAATAGTGAGCAGGCAGCCGGAGAAACCCCGTTACGCAGCTGCAGAGGAGCGTGAAGAATATTCTCAAACATCTCTGACTTGCTGCTGCTAAAAAATGGAGGCTGAGAGACCAGGAGAAAGAAGAAGAAGCTGAAGAAGGCCAGATTCTAAAAAGTAAAAAGGTTATTCCTGTGTGAAGATTTGAACTCACCAGTCCATACAGCATCTCGAAAAGCACACTGCCAAGGCCCCACCAGTCTACTGCTGGACTGTATGTGTTACCCTTCAGCACCTCTGGAGCGAGGTACTCTGGAGTCCCGCAAAATGTATGCATGATCCCACCGATCGCCACACCTTCTTTACAAAGTCCAAAGTCAGTCAGCATCACATGGCCCTCACTGTCCAGCAAGATGTTCTCTGGTTTTAGGTCTCTAAATTAGAAACAGATAAAAAAACGGATTTTGGCTTTTTCTAATTGACTGTTTAGATGTTTGTTAATACAGTATGTGCAAGTAATGTTGTATGTACCTGTAAACGATTTTTAAAGAGTGGAGGTAGCCCAGTGCCATGGCCATCTCCGCAGTATAGAAAGCAGCCTTGGGTTCAGGAAATGAACCCTCTTTCTGAAGGTGGTAGAAAAGCTGAAGACAACAACATGAGAAGTCACTTACACACGTCTCCCAAATGACAACTAAATTTAAAACATTAGCAGCACTGAGAAGCACTTGGAGTCTTGTAACTTCATTCTTAATTTCAGAGGGAGCTCGTAGGAGACTACAAAAATGAAAAGTTATTTACCTCCCCTCCATTAACATAGTCCAGAACGAAGTAGAGCATGCTTGGCGTCTGGAAAGAGAAGTGGAGCCCCACCAAGAATGGATGTTTCAATCCCTTCAGCAGTACGCTTCTCTCAACCATCACGTGCCTCTGCTACAGAGACACATAAGATAGAGTGAGGACGCCAGACAGACAGATAGATGATGAATAGATAGATCGATAGATAGATTGATTACCTCTTTCCTCTCAACAATGATCTGTTTCTGCAACACTTTCACAGCATAGTAGCCTCCATGTTTTCTATGTCTTGCCAGGAGCACCTGTGAAAGTTTGAGCTATGACGTCACATGTCCCAAAAATAACAAGCACAAACATTCCCATTGCCATAAGGTTCCTACCTTTCCAAAGCTTCCCTTGCCAATAAGTTTGAGGTAGTCAAAGTCAGAAGGTTTCATCCTGGTGAACACAACGACATGAAACATTTATGTTGTGATATAAAGGCAACAAACGGTGCACTAAGACTCCACAATGAAGCCTGCTCTTGCACTGAAACAACACCAGAGAGGTGTTAACAGCAGTCAAAGCATTTGGAGTCACATGGGGCTAAAAATGAATGGCAGTTAAATCTTCTGTAAAGGGAACAGCGTGTTAAGTGGGGGATAAGTGGTATCATAGACCTCCTCTGGTGAGCGACGGTGTCTCTCCTTCGACTTAGACACCGTCCTTCATCTTTGGAAAGAACATCCGTGCTCGCCAAAGTATGTACATCTTCAAATGTGTGTCCCTTTTCTCTCTGGTGTGGGTAAACTGCCTGGTCATGACCTGGGCCACACGTTTGTTCGATGTTTCATGATTTCAAATTGCAGTTGTCCCAGTCCTAATCTGCATGATGACGCAAACACTTTTTCCCTGCCATGAAGTCGACCTCATGATACTCACTGGGAGGTTCCGGGGTCCACTGGGCTCTGAGGAGAGAGAGAGGGAGAGAGGGAAAGAGAGAGAGAGAGAGAGCCAGGAGGGTCAGGAGGTCAGATTTAGTTTCATCCCCTGTCAACACTCATCGCAGTATTTTAAAAACCTGGCCTCCATACTCACCACAGGGCCGTTCTCCTCCTCTTTTCTCTGCCTGCTCCGTGTTCGCAGGATCCTCTGGGTGTTCAGGCTTCAATCATGGGGTCAAAGACAAGTACATGTGGGTTTCGCTGAGATTCAGCACAAAGTACAAATCTGTAAACATGTTTCTGATGGTAACTTACTGCTGGCAGAGTTGCTGACTGGACGCCAGTTTGTGTAAGAAGTCGCTGAAGACGATTTTCTTCTCCTTGAGCAGAGCTGTAAGGCAGGGAGGGGGTTTGTTCCTTACATAAGACTCCAGCAGCTGGATTTATTGAATTACTATTGGTATCTCGGTGCCATGAAATTGTCATACCAATGCCAAATCAAGTCATGCAAGCTATGCAACTGCAACAAGCTTCGGGATTATATCCTAACACTTTTTAAATGTTTAAAGGGAGCAAACTTTACTTTAAAAAATATTATCCCTATAACTTAATGTGGTCGTTTTTAAAAGGAGTATCTTATTAGTTAGTTTTTTCTGTAACTGTTGTATATCTATACCGAGTGTATTGCTATTATTCTTCATGCTTGTTGAGAGTTAATGTCACGTAAAACACGTTAGATAAATGTAAAATATAACTTCTATGCTTACCTGAGAAAAACGACACGAGCCTTCTCATTTTGGCGTAAGTCATCGGTTGTTTGTGAGTCACCGTCATCTGGAGGAAGGTTAGTGGGGAAGTAAAGGAGGAAAGGACGGCGAAGTTCCCCGACAGCCGAGCAGCAGTGAAGCAGCCTCGCGGGTCAAACTGACAGCTCGACTCAGTGCACTCAGATGACCAGGCATGCTCCGTTCAAAGACCCTCGGAGATTTGTAATCGAGAACTACGGAATTTAGGGATTCATGCACTTAACTGTGCATCATTCCTTGGTTGCTTATGAGACAAATCACGAAAGCACATTTAAATATCAGAATCAGCATGAGAATGAAAACATAATTGTTTTCAGTTAGCTAGCCATGGCCAGGTCATTACATTAGTCGTTTCCTAGAAATTACCCACCCTTCATGCTAGCTGTAAAGTTGTGTGAAATCCTTCAGCCCGTGATGTACATAATTTAATCGTTAACAATTTTTATAATTTAGATATCGAAAATTACATTTGATGTAACTATTGAAGTAAAATATAATTATAATTTCCACATTCAAAAACTTGTTTCATATAAGTTGCACTTTTGTGAGCATAATAAACCTGGTGTTGGATGACTTCACTTTGGAATCATTTTGGTGCATCACACTAAGTCTGTTACTAAGGTAACTACTAGTTTGAGGCAAATGTGCTAGAAATAGAAAGTTTTGTGCCCCCATTTTAAATACAAGGCGATAAAACTGAAAAATATGCCCACTGCTAAGCAATCAAGTAAAGTAGAGATAGTAAAATATAATGCTTAAGTGAAGTAGTGAAATATTTCTTCTCAATTGCTTTTATGGAAACTAAAACCCTGAATGTAGAATGGAAGGTCAATTCATTTTGAATGACGCAGACTTTACGGCACACAGTTTGCTTTTGGACCTAAGTATAGTTAAGAGGTCATGGAATCTATACGGTGTGCGTAAATTCATGACAGCCTTACACCATTTGACAACTCTGTATGTCTCCCTGTCTCATGTGACCGCTGCATGCCTGAGAAACCACACGGCCTATCCACACATACCCAATTTTTTGCTTGTGATAAACGACCAAATGCAGCACCTGTATTTCCTATGAAGCTATATTGGCAATTCAGTTCAGTTTTATTTATCTAGCCAAAAATCACAAGCCACAGCGCCTCAACTGGCTTGACAATGTGTACAGTGTGAAACACCCTGTGTCCTCAGGCCCTCTTCCTCTCTCTTGACATTCTCAAACAATTATCACGTCCAAATTGCTGACTGAATTACATAATCACAAATTTAAATCAACATGGGATGTTTTAGTAGATGGAAATAGCAAGGAGAACTAACTTGGGTCTGGCACAGTTAATAGTAAACAAAATAGTGTGAGAGGTACAGTGGCAGACAGGCTTTGTCAGGTTAAATAAAGCCTCCCATGCCACGATAATGATTTTTTGAAAATGCACGAGTACAGAGACTTTTATTTAAAAAATAAAAAATCTATGACCATAAAATGAATCTCTTGCATCAGCGAAAAGTGAAGAAGGTTTAAAAAACAAAATGTTTTTGGTATAAAGGAGATCTGAATTTCTTACTAGATGAAATAACTCAAACTTTAACAAGAAGTATTTTCTGAAATTGGAAATAAGCAATCGACACTTGCCAGAAGAATCAAAGAGCAAGACAGTGTTGTCAAGATAAAGGGGACATGAAAGTGTAAGTGGTTTTTAATAATGTCCGGTTTGTCCCTCTGTCTCTGGTGTCTAAATTTGGAGTTCAGGACAGAGTTGGTACAGCATGTCTTGGTTACTGTTGCAGAAAGATGATCCCTAGATAGCAACAGGGGGAGGCCCTTTCCTGTACAGTGGTGGTGGTGGAGAGCCACGTAGAAAAAATAAACCCCCTGGCCCCAGTTACCTGAAAGTGAACTGGTCTGTGCTAGTTTGAGAGGCACCCCTCAATTTGATACCCTTTGCCCAATCACCCTGTTAACACAAAAAAATGTCTGGTCTGGGTTTCCCTAGTACAGGCAACAGATGACAGTGAATGGAACTCACAATTCTCATCAGTCTATAGCAGGAACAGCTTCCCTACAAGAGAGGAGGCCCCTCTAAAGCACTGAAGTTCAGCCACCGGCACAGAACAAGACATGCCATCCACTCTCAGCCTAAAACTCCAAATAGATCCATTATCACCAGCCTTCCTTGTATACTGCCCGAGTGTCTTTCTTCAATCATTTCAATCAAGTCTCATTTTCCCTCTTTTAATTATCATTAACGTTCCAATTAACCAATGTAACTTTTTACTTATGGTCATCTCCTGACGGTCCGTTAAAGATAGATCCGTCAGACTTCTTTCAACAAGAAGAAAAGATAGATAGATAGATAGATAGATAGATAGATAGATAGATAGATAGATAGATAGATAGATAGATAGATAGATAGATAGATAGATAGATAGATAGATAGATAGTCGACAGAAGTAGTACCTCATCTGTCCTAAAGATGGTGACAGCAAACCAGGGGAATTAGCTGATCACTGAAGCAACTTTTCTATTGCTATTCTACACCAAAGTATAATACTGTTACCAATATGATTTATCATATAACATAACACACTCGAGTGGCTATTTGTCTACTCAAACCACCAGAAAGGCCACCGATTAACCATGGGAATATACACAGACAAAGGAGTTCCATTATTCAAACAAAGCCTTTATTATCTTATCAAGCTTGTATGTTTCTAATTTCTATCTACTTGTATATGATGTTTCTACTTTGTATATTAGAAATTGCAAGCAAACAAACATACAAAGCTGAGAGCACAGCTACTGTTGCCTCTCTTGCTCTGGTAAAAGAAAGAAAGAAAGAAATCCAATGGACCCAATCCGGCTGCGTGCTGGTCTACAACCTGCATGTCTATAAGTATAAAACGAGTTGTTCATAGTGTACGTCAATCTTAACAAGACAAAATAAAGTAAAATACGACTAAAAAGAGAAATTATGCACTAGACTGGATGAAATAATGAATAAAATGATTAATAGATGTGTAATCAAATGTACATAGTAGTCTGTTTGCTTGAATGCAAACTATAACAACATACGTTCTTCCTTTGCTGTGCGTGCGCGCCCCCGGAGCGCGGAATCCCAGCCAGGTTCACAGGAGCGCGCTCGGCGAAGGGGCGGGGCCGCACGGAATCAGCGCAACAGTGGATGAGAAACTGTCCCGGATATTTACCTAGCGTACCTGGCTACTGCGACGCGCCCCGTCCCGAGGTCTCCACACTGGGCACTCCGACGTGTGTTGTCCGTCTCTGAAGCGGGACGACTGAGGTAGAGAATACTCGTTTCTTCTTCCCTAAAAACTTCCCCTAGGCCAAGTTCTCCGGGCTTGTTTGTCAGCTCTTGTTCCTTCGGGGTGTAGCTACAGAAAAGTTCAGGTTGTCAACAGGTTCCTTGTTCCCGATGTGGCTCAAAGTACAGCGAGGTCACAGCAGAGCTACTGTCGACTGGCTGGGACAGCATGAAGACAGAAAATATAGCCTTCTACTTTGAGATAAACTTTGCTTAGTTAGTGATGTGTGGACGGGGGCTGCATGTGTATGTGTTTAATAATTTGTTACAAGATCGGATCAGATAATGGCAGAAAGTCATGTTGTCGGTGTTAAAATCACCGTAAACTGTGAACTCACGCTCCAGTGTTCACGTCAATCTGCTAACTGATATGTCGGAAATAGATGCAAAACCCGCACTGAATTCAACATGTACATGGAGATTAATCCACTTTGAGATGTTGCATTCACTTGTAAATCCATTAGAGACCTTACTGTGGGAGGGTTATTATGGGAAACAAGCCATCAGACCTGGACCAGCTCTGTTTTAATAAATTCCGAGTGTGTCACTGTGCTCAAACATTAACTCAACACTGTGTGTCCTTTCAGAAACTGTGACACAGGCCGGCCTGGATTCATTAATCGTTTACCTGGAAACTAAGACAGGACACATGTACGTACATACACTTGCATGCATATAGACGCTTACGTACACACAATGACATTCTCGAAGCCGTGGTAACTTATTGGGTTTGGAGTGAGAGTGTCTAGCATGCATTAGTGCATGTGTGTTTGTGTTCAAGCTGGGTGCATTGCTCTCAGAGGCCGGTCTGAGATGTATGCCGTATCGCCGTAGATGGGCGTGTTCATCTTTGAAAATGTTTAACATTCTTATCATTCAGCTGCCTGCAGAGGGAGAGCAGCAGGGAGAGGGAAGCAACATGTTCAGACCCAGGCCAATTCATAAGAATTACACAGAAACACACACAGTCACTCCTTTGCATTCAAGGCGCATTACTCACTGCGGCCGATGCTCCATCCAGCACATGTATTACTCATCACGCAATGTCATCCTCAGGGAGGTGCTCTCATTGCAAGACCACAGCCTGGAAACATCTGACACTGCTTTTGTGGTTGTGCGTGTCTCCAGGTCCCCTCTCAGTGACGAGCTAAGGGCAGGGTGTTTATCTTGAGAGGGAGGCAGAGTTACCGTGGTAACAGACATGCCAAAGCCGGACCTGTTCTGCCTAGTTCAGCTGCTGGACAGCACAATCGAAACCTTCAGAGTCAACGTACGTAAGAAACACACACACACACACACACACACACACACACACACACACACACACACACACACACACACACACACAGATTCCTGTCTGTCTGAGGTGATCATATGTCATTCCTTTGTGCTATGCTAATGATCATATTGTCTGTGTGATGTTTTTTCCCATTGATCTGCATCTGCTGTTCAACGGTGACCTTGGCTTCAAAGACAAGTTCACCCTCTGCAGTTTACAGCACTTGTCACACTTGGGAGCCTAAACATCATCAGCATATCATGTCATAGGCTGCCCTGCAGCAGTACACACACATTGACAGGCATGCACACATGCAGGAAGGAAGGAAGGCAATCACAGTATTGCTTTCCTGGACAGCCGCCGTGCAGCATCTTTATGTGAACCATGGGAGAGCAGGCAGAGTGCTGGGGTTTTACTGGGTGGAGGGATTCCAGTATTAATCTCTCCATTACTCTCCTGTGTTTCTTGTTTATTGATATTTACTGGTGCGGAGAGCTGGCAGTATGCTTGCGGTTACAGAAAGTGGCGAGAGAGAATGGTCGAAAATACAAATGAGCTTCAGGTTATCCTTCAGAGAGGTTGATCAAATTTATACCTGCAAGTTTGCATTATGGATTGTTGTTTGTTTTCTGCCATTTATATTAATCACTATTCTTTTAAACCTAATAAATGAGGCCTCCTGCAACGTACTATACTGTATTAGCTGCACATGCACCATCATTAACTGTCATTCAAAGTTTTGGCTGGCAATAGTTCTGTTTGTGTCTCTTTTAGAAGCAGGATGAAGGAGTGGTTCTGTTGGACCAAGTATGTGACCACCTGGGCCTGCAAGGGAGGCAGCTCTTCAGTCTGCAGATCAGAGAGTCCAGCACAGCCATCCCCTCAATCACAGCCAATAGACACTCCACTGTGAGCTCACTGTTCATCTGCTGCACATTTAGGCTCTGAGATTGTAATGAATTGCACTTGCTGATTGTTGTTTGGGCGTCGATAACCACAGCGTGTGCTTACGTAAATGCTTTTTCTTTTGGTGGTTATACTTAATGAATTTCTCTCTCAGAGATGGTTGGAGCCTGAGAAACCTTTGAAGAAGCAGATGAAAGGTATCGGACTTGTTGTGGCTCCAGAGAATTCGTTGTCTTTACCTTGAATGTCCTCGCTCATCAAACACATAGAAAACATATTTTTTTAAATCTATTTTGATATTTATAGAGAAGAGATGTAGGTGAGACTGATTGGTGATTGATGTTGATCAAAACACTAGATTTAAGCTCCCAATACTTTATTGACTATGACACGACGTTTCGACAGAGCAGGGTCTTCCTCTAGCATTTCACTCGCTTGAAACGTGTCATCAAGTATGAGGGAATCCAGTCTCTTCAATCTCCACATGTCCTTTTATCCTGCACCTGAGCTAAAAATAGGTTTGGATGTGCACACAATGACCGACTGCTGTGCATTTGTGACATGATGACATTTCTCTGCAGGTCTTGCATCTCCCTTTTATCTAAACTTCAGAGTGAGGTTCTTTATTTCTGATCCAAACTCTCTGCAACATGAACAGACGAGGTGAGTTTATGTGTTGTTATATTTTGATGTTATACATAACTAGTTATTTATCTCTCAGAAAGGTCGTCTTTGAGCTGTCATAATTGTTAATATTTGGCTCACTAAAATAGCAAAACTAGCTGTGGCGACTGCATGAGAGGGACAAGATGCCATTTTATACCAGGCACCTTTTAAAAGATGGCTGCAGGACGCTGACAATACAGGCGTGGGGGTGGTAAAGTTCCTCTTGTCTCGTCCCTGCAGGCACCTGTACTTCCTCCAGATCAGGAGTGACATTAGGGAAGGACGGTTAGTATGCACACAAGCCCAAACACAACCTCAAGTCCTGTTGTGCTCGGCTAGTTTACAGTTGTTACTGTGTAATCATGGAATATGATTGCAGGTTGCAGTGCCCGCTGAGTGCAGCTGTTGTCTTGGCCTCTTACGCTGTGCAATGTGAGTCCTCCCATCCTTTCATCGATCGACAAATGTGTAATTACTTAATAATAAGTGTTTGAGTAATTATTCCTTTCGAGGACACTTTCAATAAGCGTGTTAGAGCACCCAGATATCAGTTTGAATGAGACGTTGTGGTTATGTGTCTGTTTCCATCACCTGCAGCGGAGCTGGGTGATCACTGTCTGCCCCGGCTCCCTGGTTACTTGTCAAAGTGCCACTTCCTCCCTGAGCAAGATGAAGATTTTCTATCTAAAGTGGAGGACCTGCATCCACAGCACAAGTACACAGATTATGATATCCATGCGCTGTTTGAAACCAGCCGTTGTGTTCTGCAGATGGTTTTTCTTGGTGTTTGTGAGGGCCCAGCGGCTGTTTGTGTGTCTTCTTAGGGGCCTGAAGCAAAGTGAGGCGGAGCTGTGTTTCCTCAACACAGCACGCACGCTGGAGCTGTACGGAGTGGAGCTGCATGCTGCCATGGTATTGTACTTTCCTCATTTAAAAATAGTAAATTCCTCTGGATGAATATTATTCCTTCAACATTCCCCCGTCCTCGCCACTCTGATCTCGTCCTTTCTCTCAGGACAGCAACAACGCCCCACTGATGGTGGGTTTGGCATCGAGTGGTGTTGCTATATTCTGTAACATGATTTGCTCCAGCTTCTTCCCCTGGTGAGTGACAGTCACACTAACTGGATTGTTTCCAAGTTCTGTAACTCCTCAACACGTTACATTATTCCCTCGCAGGGGAAACATCATCAAGATTTCATTTAAGAGGAAACGCTTTCTTATACAGCTGAAACGGAAACATGTGAGTCCCTTTACCAATTATTCTCCTCTTAGTTCAGCAGACAGTTCACCCATGAATTAAATATTTACTTAACTGTATTGTATTTCGATCATTTCGGTGTCAGTTGTGGAGGTTTGGCCATCCTCTCAGGTACAATCGAGCTGGATGCTCAAAGAGACGGGAAAATACATTTGAAACTCAACAATGTCTCCTCCCAGAAATCCTGACCTCGTCAACCAGGATGCTCCACAGACCTTGTTGTGAGCCATTAAATTTATTTCTCACACCCCCAACTGTCCCACCGTTATGGTTTGCTGATATTACAGCTCAGCCGAGACAGCCGACGGCTTCTTGTCCCTGAGGAGCTGCAAACGTCCGTCTGCGAAGGGGAGGTGTAATTGAAACAAAATAGTTCTTACATGAAACTGCTCACAACAAGGTCGCTGGATTATCTTGAGTAATCGGGTCTTGATTTTATGGTTTACGCTTCGAGCCACAGAAGACAAATGCCTTCTAGTTCCAGTGTGTTCCAGAGAAGGCCGACAGCTCTACAGCACGTTAGCATACACGTGAATAGCACTAATACTACACAGACGGAAAACACTACACATACATTTAAATGTTGTATTTTGTGTGCACTGTCCCTTTAAAGACCTGCGCTACAATTAACTGACACTCATGTCTGTTAAATGTTTTAAAAGGGTTTTTCTAATTGTTTTCTGTCAGAACTTTGATATAAATGTAGATACAATCTATTTTTAGTTATTTATGAGAATCTCTTTTTGTACTAATCAACACATCCTGTCATGAATATGAGCATTAATTAAGAATTAGGTTTCCATTCCTTTTGAAGCTTTTCTCTCTGTTTCAATGTTTGACAGCAGTAAATAATTCATGATAAATAAGTAGAATCGGTAGTTGTTTTTTTATTGCCCACCATGACAACGGCTTCAGAGATGATGTGAGCTTGATTGCTGGAGCTGCAAAGAAGCAAAACTTTGCAAAGAACCCAAATTCTGTATGCTGCAGGGGGAGACCCAGGACTGTGTGGTGTCTCTCATTCTACCCTGCCCAAAGACCTGTAAGAACTTGTGGCGGTCATGTGTGGATCATCACTCCTTTTTCAGCTCCAATCGGAATGTCAGGAGCCCCAAACTCACAAACAACAGCGCAGTTCACTCCTACAGGAAGCTGATAACACAGCACCTGGGCCTGGGACACAGTAAAACTGAAAGGTGTGCCTGCACTTGATCAACCATCTAGTCATAAATACTGAGCTCTTGCAGATTTATTTACGGTTTCTTTATAATCCACAGCGGCCCAGTGTGCCAGCGTGTGGTGGGGGGGATGGAATGGAACCCAGTACTGCAGAGATCCATTTCATCAGAGTATCTTGAGACGAAGAGTCTGCCCTCCAGGTCCCCACCAACCAACCCCAAATGGTACACGCTGCACCATCAACCACAGCTAGAACAAGTGTTGTTGAAGGCCTGAGCTGCACGCAGACTCGTCAAGTCATTTCTCAAATTCTCACCCAGTTCTTGTTTTGTCGAAACCAAGCTGAGTGGTGTTTTGTCTCTGACAGGCGAAGTCCTCGAGTTCGCCACGGCATCCGTAAACCTCGTCCGTCCTCCATGGAACTGACCAATGACCTGAAAGACGTGTCGGAGGGGGAAGATGTCTTCTACACGTACAGGGCGTCGGTCAGCAGCAGCCGGGACAGTGAGGGGGAGACACCACCGGGGTTGGTATTTGTGGACATAGAAATGGCTTTTATCTCTTTTCAGAGGGGTTCGCTGGCACATGATACCTGCTGGATCGACTTATATTATAGTCCTAAATGGATTAGGTGTTCAGTATTTTTTAAATTAAATTACAGTAACTGATAAGACAACTGTCGCCATCGGAATGACCAAAATGTTGCTAATTCATTTAAGGAGCTCCAATCTGCTACAAACAGTCTGGTTTATACTCTGCATGTGTGCTGTAATCTGGACCAGTGTGGCCTGACAGAACTGTATCATCATCTCACCCTGAAGTGAGAGTGAAAACATGTTTTCATTTCATCTGGTTCAGACTCTCTGGGTCCCACCAAGGGCCCGACGAGGTTCTGTTGCAAACTGATGACAGTATAGGAGAAGACGACGGTGTCAACAGCTCACTGTACCACAAGGTCAGTTATTATGAATGCTATGTGATTAACATTAAACATAATTAATGTGTAAGGGACGTGCAGGGCTCAGTGTGTCTCCACTGTGCCCGTGCAGGGAGCCCTCGGTGACGGTGACCTGCTGCTAATACGCATCGCTCCCGATCATGAGGGCAAGTTTGGCTTCAATGTCAAAGTGAGTGCCTGGTACATCCTCTCTGTTTTATATATGTTTAACACTGGGCTTGTGTTGTCACTCCGTTCTTGCACAATTTAATTTCCTCTCTCTCCTCCCTAGGGTGGGGTGGATCAGAAAATGCCTCTGGCCATTTCCCAAGTTAAACCCGACTCTCCGGTAAGAACAGGACTCGGATGTGTTTGTGTTTTGACTGCTGTCTCCATGTTGAGTCAAAATATCTGAATGGTGAAATGTAAGCACGGGACTGGCTGACGGGTTGATGAGTGGTTGAGAGGTACCTACTGCCAAAAGAAAACCAGTGTGGGAGTGAGACTACTTGTCATGGCCAGCAGGACATGAATCCACTGGTTGACTGAAGTTTAATTATATAGAAGTCTATCAGAAAATGACACGACTTGTCATGTGATTTACTTCCTCAGTAAACATTCTCCGTATACGTTTATGAGCTCAATCTATAGTTTAAAGTCTTGTTCGATTCACCATCATTGGTAAGTTATTGTCCCATTTAGAGTAAAACAGACAATAAAGCCCAGAACTCTTTGGAGCTTGGCTCGATCGACAGGTCGCCATCATGGTGACCTGTGGTCACCGTGGCTACATCCACTTACTTTATAAAGTCTATGGTGGTATGACGGCGGTATGATGAGAGGAAATGTGAGCTTTCAATGACCCTGACTTCTTTCTAGGCAGGTCGATGTGAACCGAAACTCCTGGAGGGAGATCTGGTGGTGCTCATCAACGGTCGAGACATTTCTGAACACACTCATGACCAGGTTGTCATGTTCATCCGAGCCAGCAGAGAGTCCCACTCCAGAGAGCTGGCCCTGCTCATCAAACGTAAAGGTGTGCATGTGCAATGGAGAGAAATGTCCTGAAACGCCATGCAGTCCACGTGTGAACTCTCATTGTCATATCTCTTTGAATATGCATCATATCCTTGAATGTCCTTGTATCCCAGGTCCAGGCCGCGCGGCCGCCCTGCTGCAGCTGCCCCCCGCCCTCACACTCACCAGTCAATCACAAGGAGACAAGCCGCAGTCGCCTGGCCAGTCTGAGCGGGTCACGACACTGGAGGAATCAATGAGACAGCTGCAGAGAGGAATCCAGTCAGGCACACTCTGTTTCCACTTTGAGGTATTTTATTCTAATTGCAGGACTGAGCCAAACAATGGACGGATATTTAAAAGTGTAATTACATGGAGGACTGACATGGAGGATTTAATACGTCCCACTCAGTCATGCTGGTTATCATAATAAGCCTTTTAAGTGCTGTTTGTAGGACAGATGTTGACCCTAATCTTCACTTTGAACGCTACCAGAGATGCCTTGGCTGACCTGGTATTTGTAGTTTCTGTATTTGTACTCTGCTGTGTGTGTATGTTGCTGGCTGGTTTACTTGTCTGTGTGTGTTTGCATTCTTGTAATTTCTAGAATTTATACAGGAGGAAGCCTGGAATGTTGCTAAGTTGCGCTCGGCTTCCTGAGAACATGGACAAGAATCGATACAAGGACGTTTTACCTTGTGAGTGATGTTTTTTCTGTCTCTGTGCCCGGTCTCATTTTTGTTTTCTCCACTTGATGCTTTCCGCCCCCTCAAGCTCTTCCACTTCTGACTCTGTGCCACCTTGTCTAACCTTGATCTGCCACTATAGCTCCTCATAAAATTAAATTGGCTCTACCTGAGGTGCCTCAATGACTCTGTAATGACCCTCACACACTGCTGTCCCACTCTGCATTCAGATGATGCCACTAGAGTCGTGATCCAGGGCCCAGAGGACTACATCAACGCCAGCCACATTACGGTGCGCATCGCTGATATGAGTCTGTGTGTCTTGTCCATGTCTGACGCTCAACGTAAACATCTCCTCTGTGTGCTGTGTGTGCGTGTGTGTGTTTATTTGTGTGTTTCTCAGGTGGCGCCCCCAGTGTCTGGTGTGTGTTTACGTTATGTTGCAGCTCAGGGTCCGTTGCCGCAGACCTGCACTCACTTTTGGCAGACTGTTTGGGAGCAACAGTCACACACCATCATCATGCTTACGACCCTGACAGAGAGGGGACGGGTATACATGCTTCTACAAGTTTATACTGTAAACATGCAGGAAGGAGAACGAGTAAACAGCCAGGGAAACACTTGGATTACACAGTTTAGTATTAGCAACACAGTGAATACTGCAGCATCTCTACTAGCAGATTATTAACTGCTGTTTCGTGTTCTATTGGAAATGTGATTAGAATAATTCAAAGGGTTCCACATAAACATAATCTATTGACAAGGTACGGTCGGCTGCTTTTCTAAACAGCTACGGCCAAATAGCTGTGAAAGCCATCGAGATAAATAATCTGAAAATGATGACATCCACACGGAGGCAGACAGTTATCAAGGTCAAGTTGAATAGAGCCGTCTCTGTCTCAGCTTGCCTGTTGCTTGGTAACCAGGTACTCTCATTAATTGATCATTTCACTGATATTCGTCAAGTTGCCTTGTCTTTCTCTCAACTTAAGACACACACACACACACACGCGGACACACACACACACACACATGCGCGCTTTGACAATCACTTCACATCCTGTTCCTGATGAATTGCCTTTGTCCCCCAGGCTGCCAGGTGGAACACGCCATGCTATTGTATACAAGTTTGATTTACAGACGGCAGAGCGCAGCCGATGTAGCAGCGGTAGAAAATTGTCTCCTGACTGATGGCTCATGTCGAGAGTGATGTAATTTGTCGGTTGATGTGATACACTTGCAGACAAAGTGCCACCAGTACTGGCCGCATCCGCCAGAAGTGAAGGATTACGGTCACATGCGGGTAAAGTGTCATTCGGAGGAGTGTAACCTCGCCTACGTGACGCGGCAGTTCACGCTGACACACACACAGGTACAGTAACAACCTCACAGCACAGCCGTTTGGTTAAAGGGGCATTGTGTCAGATTTAGGGGGGATTTATAATGAACAGCCTGGAGTGCATAATTAGCTGGAATTAAGAAATGTGTTTCCTGAATGAGCTCTTAAGATCTACGTAGGGAGCAGGCTGGTGATCCCCGCCCAGGTCTGGGTTGGGATGGCGTTCTTGGACAGCTTCAGTTATGAGTGTCGAAATACAGCAAGAAATTTAGTCTCAGGATCACAATATTTGTGTGCACTTCAAGGATGACAGTGTCCTCTCTGTGTTTTAAAGACAGCCCAGATCTGACAAACTAAACACTGCAGAGAGGGTTTGGAGGCTGTCCAGCATTTCCCCAAAAACATCATCTTAAAGTGTCAGTGCATAATGCTGTATGATATTTATATAACCAGGCAGTATGTATGTTTCCCAGAAAAGGACTTGTCTCACACTGTGATAAGTGAAGGCCGCTGCAGGTTCTCTTCCACATCTGTAAAGGGAGCGTTAATCAGGCGGTCGGGATCTGCAGCCTAACACACACACTGCCCCGCTAACACCTGCCTTCACAACCGTATGAACAATGAGCAGAGCGTGACCGCAGTCACACAACACAGATATTTTGTTTGTATGTTAGCATCGACACGTGACACGTCTGTGCCATATGTCACATAACAGAGCTCACCACAGGAGAAGCCACTCCTGGCAGACCGAGGCCGGCACACTGTCACTTCCGCGAGGGCGGGTTGGTGTGTGCGTGTGCTCGGGTGGGCCAGTGCGTTAGTCTGCATTAACAGATTTTGTGGCATGCGTGTGCGTAGGCGTGGTCGGACAGGTGTGTCGATGCGCAGCTGTTTGTTTCTGTCCTTGCTGAGAAGTTTATCTGGCGGAGACTAAAACACTTCGTATGACAGATAATCAGTTCAAACGAGCCGTTTGCCACATTGTCGTCCACAGCGAGCAGGTAAATAAACAGATCATGCTCAAGGAGGCGTGAAGTATGAACGCACGCACATGCATACACAGATACTGCTGTGTGGGCCCATCTGTTCCTCTGGCGGAGCAAGTTAATCTCTGCATGAAGTCATAGGCCGCATGCCCATTATAAACCCTAATGTCAGCCACTGCTCGCCGCCTTCACTATTTTCTCCAGCTTTTTCCCTCCATCCTCCTCCTCCTCACCCCACCCCACCTGTTTTCTGTTTTCATCTCGCCGTGTCACTCTGTACCTCCTAATCCCGGTGTCACCCACCGGCCACGTGCAGTTTTGCTCTGCTCACCTGTTTTTCTTCCAGAACACCCTCCGCTTTCAACAATGTCATCGGGTTTAATCCAGCAGTTTAAGTCCTGTGTGGGTTTTTAATTTCCCAAAGTTTGAGTGTTCATGAAATAATTTACTTCACTCTCACAATCTTATGTTCTTGTTTTGTGGATGTGTGTGTACGTACTCAGCGGGGTGAGGAACGTGCAGTCACACACCTGCAGTATGTAGCGTGGCCGGACCACGGCGTACCCGACGACCCCTCAGACTTCCTGCTGTTCATCAGCTCGGTCAGGGAGAGGAGGAGAGGTGAAGAGCCACTCATGGTACACTGCAGGTAACACGCACACACAACACACACACAAGGTCTTCTCTAATTGAACGCTGCCTGCAGGCGCTGCGTCCGCCTTTGATGTACAGTTAATGCCATGTTTGTTTTGAATTACTCTTCCAGCGCTGGGATTGGACGTACAGGTGTGCTGATCACCATGGAAACAGCTCTGACTCTGTTGGACCAGAGTCTGCCAGTGTTCCCGCTGGACATTGTCAAAACACTGCGAGACCAGCGAGCCATGATGGTTCAGACCCCGGTACGGAGGAACATTGCACGGCTGTAGAACTCTGCTTGTGTGCTGTTAATAGATTCCAGTGAATAATCTCGACTCTATTAAGCTCTTTGTTATATTTCTGTGTGGTAACTTGCAGGTTGAGGGTTTTGTAACTGTACTCTAATCTAAATTTCTATATTTATATATATACAGCTCTGGTGCTCTAATATTTTTCCAGTTTCTTGCAATGTTTTCTTCGGCTCATGTAATTTATAATTCCACACATTTGGTTTTATAATGTAATTTATATCAGGAAGATTGAAATCTGAGATGAACGTTCCTCTGACAGTATATGAAGTGAGTAGTTTTCAGATGGGAGAGGTCTCACTCTGACAGTCGGTGTGGCCAGAACATCCTTCATTTATTCACAGTTAGCTGCCAGAGTTGAGATGCAGCAGTTGGAAGCCTCGGTGTTGGTCGACGAGGGAGAGGAAAGTGTTAGTCATTGCTTTGAAAGGAGGTCATGCTGGGAATATGGCCGCCCTCGAGTCGGAAGCCCTCTTCTTGGCAACCGCTGCTACCAGTATCACCCTTATTTTGAAAGGAGATCCGGTCCCTCAGGCTTCATCTCTCTGATGTTTTTATGCTGATGGAACGCCTCATCAGGTTTTCCTTTTGAGTTTGTCTCCGTCATGGAAAACACACACCGCCACAGGTCAACCGTCCATGCTAGGGCATGAGATCTGTTTGATGAAGGGTCAGGAAGGTATTACTTTATAGTTTGGTTATTTTTTGCCTTTATTGCACAGGGAAGAGATGAGAAATGAAAGGCAAGAGAGGTGGGGGGTGGGGGGGTATGTCTCCCATCCAGACAGGACCGAGGACACGGCAGGTCACGGTCGGCACTCGGACCTCCAGCCCTCGAGAGTTCAGCCTTCATGTCTGCGGCACTTTGTGTCAATTACAAATTTAAAAACAAAGCTACATCATTGGTTCCTGTGGTTCCTATTGAATGTTGGTCAAACTGGATTAATTTGTGCTTTTGTTTGGGAATATTTTTTAAGCTTGGGATTAATGAACATTTGGTCTGCTGGTGAGTGTTTACGGCAGCATGATGGATTTACCCAGAATAAGTTATAGTGCAGGAACATGTGACTCATGAATTTCATTGTTTTCGGACGACTGTGGAGCTTTACGATGACGAATACGTCAGGATTTTGCTTCACAGACAAATATGAAGAGATAATGAAAGGAAAAATAGAAATATAAAAAATGTACTGAATTTCAAAAGCAGCTCTGTTTTCTAACTTTTCTAACATATTGTGTGTTTCAGTGTCAGTTCCAGTTTGTGTGTGAGGCCACTGTGCAAGTCTACAAAGAGAAACAGGAGGGATCTACGGCGTCGTAGTCCAGAGTGGACGCACCCACTGTTTCAACCTCATCTCATGACTTCCACCCAAGTGACCTCCACAGAGGGACTGACAGGGCGATATGAGACTAACCTCCATCATGCCCGTTGGACTGGTACACAGACTGGTTAATAAGAGAATAAGTAGTGTCGGAGAACAGCTGTCTTTCATCTGTGTCGCCAAGATTAAATTAACTTTACACCTAGTGTGCCTCAGATTTGCTGATGGTGCAATAAGCTTAGGCTAAAGTCTCTGTGGAGGCTGCTGCCAGACTGATGTGAGCTGCTGATGTCTGTCCAAGAGGCCACTCAGGAATGACGCCTTTCCTGACTATTATTTGTACCTCAGACCCAGTCGACGGATCGAACCCGGCAGCAGAGGTCGATGAGGATCGTTTTAATCTTTAGCTCATCTGCGTGGCATGGCAAGCTTTAGATAACTACAGCAGATATCATGTGTAATGTCACTGTGGTGCAGCTGACTGCCACCCAATACACTTCTCATCA
The DNA here is from genome assembly GCA_901007825.1 of Macroramphosus scolopax. Lineage (NCBI taxonomy): Eukaryota > Metazoa > Chordata > Actinopteri > Syngnathiformes > Centriscidae > Macroramphosus > Macroramphosus scolopax. The sequence continues at coordinate 65,419 of CAAKHC010000496.1, forward strand.
CAATTAAAGAAGAAAATCTCATATTGCTGTGAGGACTGCCGACTGCTGACTGTGTCTACAGGTTTATGGAGATAATATCCTAATAGGGTGTTGCTGTAATATCTGTGCCAGTTAACTGTTTACTCCTGTGGTGTGATGCAGTCATGTGTTTACAGCGGTAAAGGTATCTCATCACTTCACTAATGAATTAGATGAATCATATCCAGAACCACTCAATTGATGCCCAGAAGCCAACATTTGTGAACACATCTGTCCCTGAAGTGCGTATCTGTGTGGGTTTGTGTGTTTTTACCGTAGACGACGGCCAGCTACCGTTGTAGTCACATCTTCAGTCTAGAATGAAAAATATTTGGACTGGACCCAGTCAACTGCCAATTATTTTTAGGAACAGGAAGACCCACCTTTACAGGAACATGTGAAGTTGCTGCATAATGAAAGGAAGTCATGTACGACATATATGAAGAAAACATGTCCAAATGTAAAAAACAATTGGAAACAATAATGGTTGATGTTGATTAGGAAATACATTGTATTTTGAACTCTGATGTTAAAAATAAAAAATAATGATAAAATAAATAAAGGATTACAAGAATTACAAAAAATACAAATCTTCACCTTCACCTTCAACCCAGATGAGAAGTGGAGGTCGCTTTTCTATGTTTAAGTTGAAAAATATAGTTTATATAAACTCAACTTAAATTGTAATTAAATTAATAAGACGTGATAATCATCTGTCTTTCTGGAGCTCAGTATTTACAGTATGAAATCCTATTCGGAGACCCCTGGGACCCGCAGCCCTGACGGTCCGTCAGACTGCCCCCCAGGTGTAGAAGTTACCGACAGGTGGCGCTGGTTCGCCGGTCCGGATGGGTCGGTCTGCCGGGGGAACAGAAGTTTGTTCTGCGCTGTTTGTACGCATGCGCAGATCATGCTGTTTGTCCAGTTTCGCTGGTTGACTTTTACCTGTGGGGTAGGACTAGTTTCGGTTCGCCGGTTGGAATAAGACCTAGCAAGCAGCGGTTCGGAGGTGACAGGACCCCCCCACCCCCTCTCCGGACCGTGTGAGTCAGGGTCTCCCACTGCAGACGGGATTTCTCCGGGATTTTAGAGTCTGTGCGCAACAGCCAGCGAAGCAGGAGGCAGGTGCACGGGAGAGGACGGGGCAGGGGGAGGAGGGCTGCTCGTATTTCCGTGAGAGTCCCGTCGGTCACACCAGACCGAATGGTTGGAAATCAACTGGTTGGCGCCTCTTTGGTCGATGTGTTTCAGCTCCATTAGTATGCGGCTGGAGTCTCGACGCTGCTGCCGACATCCAGCCTGAGGTCTGATCGGCAGCCCTGAAGTCTCCTCCGTGCCTGCTGAGTGACTCCTCGCCCCGGGGAGGACGGGGAGGAGGAGGCGGCGGGAGAGGCGAGTCCTCGGCTGCACCGACTCTTGTGTGGGACTGTTTTCACGGACGCACCGCGGACCTCCTCGCCTTGTGGATCGGGAAGATGATGGGCTTTCTGCGCCGGACGTTCAGCCGCCGCTCACGGAGCCGCTTCCAGTCTAGAGAGAGGGACGAGCGGGACGGTCGAGGTGCAGCGGGAGGCGGAGGGATGACCGGGAACCCCTTGCTCCTGGCCCATCAGCAGCAGGTCGTCCATGCGCCCGCCGTGGTGACCGCTGGGGCGTCCGTTCACATCCCCGCCGCCGGCACCGCTCGGACCAGCGTGACCTGCCGCGTCCTGCTGCTGGACGGGTCGGACGTCAGCGTGGATTTGCCCGTGAGTGCGCTGAACCTGTCAGGTGCTGCCAGAGGTGTTTACACGTGGCGCAGGACGAGGTGTTCGCCCTGGTCAGGGGGGGTAAAGATGCGTTCCCCCGGGCACCACATGATGACTTCATGGGTCACAAGTGGCACAACTTTAACTTACCACACTTTCTCCCAGTTAACCTGTAGACATGTTGTCAATTTACTTACGTTTTAATTCAAAAACAACAACATAAATGGCGACACATGTCTGAAAAATTAAGTTTTTAAAGTTTTCATATAATTTTCATAAATTAAACACAATCCAGTTCAGGAAATTTGCATCTCCTTCATTCTGGTCTCACATGTAGAGTTTAACATGGAGATTAAAGGTCCTATTTGTAAGTTTGGGTGCCTCAGTAGGTGGAAGCAGGAGGAGAAGTCAAGTGTCTCCGGGTCTTGTTGTTCACCAGTGAGGGTCAGATGGAGCGTGAGGTGGGCAGATAGTTCGGTTTGGCACCAGCAGTAATGTTGGCTCTTCACACGTCTGTTGTGGTGAAGAAGACGTTGGGTCGGAAGCCAGAGCGACCACGTTGCCAGTCGATTGACATCCAAACCCTCACCCATGGGTACAAGCATTGGGAAGTAACATTGGGAAGTAACTGAAAGAATGAGTTTCCTTATAGTTGGACGTGTGCTGGTAAAGGCGTTCACTTGTGACAGAATGTCATCTGAACCCACAAACATGTCAGTCAATTACAGAAGCTGTCTAATGTGGAAAAGTAGCAAAATACTGTTAGAAACTGTACAAATATATTTCCCATCAGATTTGATCACACTGAATCGTCAGGCCTGTCCTTTTGTTTCCTGACGCAACCTTCAGCTACATTGTTGCAGTAGAAGTGCAGGTCGCTATTGGGACAACATGTAATTTAAAAGCTAAAGTGTTGTTGAAGTCGTGCTGAACAAACAGGGTTATTCATCACCATCTTCACCGTGACTAGTAGAAGAGGAGAAGGGGAAGCAGGAGTTTGAGGAGACATATATGATTGGTTGAAGCCTAATTGTTGATTTGTCGGGCCTCATGTCCGAGGTGCGATGACAAGTCTGGGGCGTTAGTTTGTAACTTAAAGTTGCCGGCCTCCATTGAACAGTAGCCTGTCGCTGGTAGTCCAAACACAGCACAGGAGACGTGGCGAGGACTCAGGACACCAGCAGTGAAGACGCTGCTCCTTAGTGCTACAGTGACTCATTCTGGAGATCCAAAGTTTCAGTACGAGACGGAATGAACCTATGCTAGCTTGTTAGCATACTCACACATAGCAGCTTTAACACCAAGTCTATTCATGTACTAGAAATGATTATATATATTTTGCTATTTTGATCATGAAATGGTTGTTTTTCAACTAAAATGCTGAAGTTTCAGTGATGTCAGCTTGTTTGAAATAGAGGTTCTGCTACATAAAGTAACTGTGATCATCTCACTTCTGGGTTTATGACATTGATTGAAATGTCTTGATTTCACCAACAGATGAACCAATAATCTCATGACATGTTTTAGTCAACAGATATCTTCAATGTAACTTTTGTCTCCAGTGTTTGTCAGCGTCCCGGTGTGACTGCCTGTAGTATCGTAGTGGCCTACATAGTTTCAGTGTGTTTATCTTCTGCACACTGAGCGGTGCAGCTCCAGATGGTGGGATGATCAGCCAGTTCACATTACTTCCCCATTCTGACTGCAGGGAAATTTAACGAAGCTGCGCCCCTCTGTTTGCTCTTTTACAGCATCTTCTTCTCACTTTCCCCCCTCTTCCTCTCTCCCCGTGTCTGACACACCCCGAGCATCCCCGTCTTCCCTTCTAATCTTCTTGTACACTCTTGTTCATCATCTTCCTCTGTCACACTGCCTCCTATTCCTTTCTGTCTTCCTCTATTCCCCAACTCCCTCGTCTGATTTACCAGTGTGGAGCCTGTCGCAGACGAGTGCTACGGAAGTGTTTGTGTGTGGGTGTGTTGGGGGGTGATGAGTGTGTGGGCATGCGTGCGTAAGTGCCTTCTTGTAAGATGTTTTTCGTTTTGAAGGTTGTGTGTGTCACCGGAGCTGCTGCGCGTGTGCGTCACCTCGCGAACGCTCGGCTGGCGTGTCGTGGGTTATCGGAGTAGAGAGGCTTTCTCTTGTCCTACCGGGAGATTAGAGCAACAATAAAGCTCCTGCGAGCGGTATCACGGTTCCAGCAAACGACACAAAACGACACACGGCTTGTCAGACTGCGGTCTTAGTCACAGGTGTGTTGGAACAAGTTTGTTCATGTCCTCGTGTTTCCCCACAGGCTCTGATACAGGTGCTGCGAACAGCTGCCTATTAAAGCCTATTAGTCTGTCACTTCGGGCTGAAACACGGTGGACCAGGAACAGTAATATATTCACTCCACTGCGTTTGACTCTGTGAGGCAAATTTCGTCTGATTGTTGCCACTGCTTGTTTGAGGCGGTGATTCCAATCAGCCTCTCTGGACCGCACGCTGCCGCCGAACCAGGAAGGGTGTTACTGCCCCCAATCCGTTAATACCACTGATTTCCTCACACGTTCACACACTCACCAGGACGTTTCGACTTGTTATCAGGATCCAAAGTACAGGGCTGTCATCTCCCCGCACACCCACTGCGTGGTATGTGGGGCAGATCCAGGTCAGGTCCTCGGGAGAGACGACGAGGTACGTCTGCTGGTAAACTGATCGGATGGATTTAAGACACAACGCTGATACTTGTGCTTTTATAGGAGTGAGCCGACAAACTTTATCACAGCATTTCATGGACAATATAAACGGAAAATAGTATCATAAAAGACTATCAGCATAAAAGCTTGAGTCGTGCTAAGATTAAAAAAAACATTTAATCCTGATCGTCAGGAAAAGAACTGAAAGTGCTCGACAAGCTGGACCTTCTGTTGAGTGTCACACCAACACTGAAACATCACACATGTCTGTATATATTAGAAATATTACTGATGAAAACAGAAATCACTTCCTTCTGCTCTGCACTCCTTTAAGATGAATTCTGATTTTAAAATCATGAGGTCAGCTGACAGTCACCACATGTTGTACACACAATCAACAGACAAGGCTTGTGTTTGTAAAATGTTCACTTATAGAGAAAGTTAGAAGTGAAAGAAAATATTTGTAAAAGGCAGCTGGTTCCCGTCCGCCAGCTGCCGTGTGGACTGAATGTTCTGCTCCCAGTAGCTGCAGTGGTACCAGTGGTATCAGTGGTATCAGTGGTGTCTCTGGGCTACAGGAGAGTCTCTTTGGAGAGGGTTGGTCCTGAAAGTCTCCCGATGTGTCCATGTTATTTTGAAAGACAGTCGGCCTCCGTCAGGACTTCCACTCAGGAGCTGATAGATTTTGTGTCATCCTGTTGACAGACGGGCACTCGGAGAGTGAAGACTCCATCAGCTTTAATGTGTAAAATTAGATTTTTTTCTGTTTAAATGGATAAACCCAAAATGTAATGGTTTCCTCCTCGTCCAATGCTCCACCCCTCTAAGAAGTTACTCTAATGTGTCCTGTCATTTTTAAACATCACCTGCTTGGTGATGTTTCTTAGCTGGTGGTAATGATACAAGTTAACTTGGATAAAAACTTTAGAATAAAACTTTGATTTAAAAAAAAGGGAAAATATGGACAGTATGAAGCAGTTGAAGTGTAGACAAGATGAAGATGTTGTGTCTTCCTGAACACGAGGCTCCTCCCTCTGTTCTGACAAAATGACCAGAAACCTGTCAGTCATCAGAACGGTGAAACTCCAGACTCAGTTTTAAGAGTCAAGTTACCGGGAACGGATCAGGTTACTACAACGAAACACACGTACACACACACACACACACACACACACACACACACACACACACACACTTCCTGAAATCATTTCCCTTTTTGTTCTTCTGTTGTAGAGCAAGTCCAAAGGCCAGGACCTTTTTGACCAGATCATGTACCACATAGATCTGGTGGAGACCGACTACTTCGGCCTGCAGTACATGGACACGGACCAAGTCTCAGTAAGTTCCAACATCCCCAAAATACACTCTGAAACACACAGCGTGGATCACAAGCTGAAACCTGTTTGTTGTTCTCAGCACTGGCTGGACATGTCCAAGCTGATAAAGAAACAGATCCGAGGTACGTTCAACTCCGCTTCTCTAATTAGGAAAACTTCTGTGTGCCGAAGATGTGTAGTGTGTGTGTGTGTGTGTGTGTGTGTGTGTGTGTGTGTGTGTGTGTGTGTGTGTGTGTGTGTGTG
>CAAKHC010000500.1:1512-21575 GCA_901007825.1 Macroramphosus scolopax
TTTCCATTTGAGTATTCGGACGCGGCGCTGCAATGAACTGTGGCTGTTTTATGTGAAAAAAAAAAGTTGATAATTAGTCCCACAGTGACTGAACGATGAGATGGAGAAAGAAAGAGAGGGAGAGAGAGAGAGAGAGAGGGGGGGGGGGGGGTAGGAGGCACGGAAGGAAGAGGAGAGAGCACTTAGCACACTTAATGCTCCGACCTGACACCGTCTGAACATTGATTGTTTATGGTTTTTATTCCCATTAACTCTTTTCTTTCTCATCACTCCGCCGCCTTTGATTGATCAGTGATTTACAATCCACTTGTCTGATCAAGTGATGTTTTTTTTTTTTTTTTTTGACCCACTGCTTTTTTTTGCAGAATTGTAGAAGAAAGCAGCTGTTGTCATTTTTTTATTTGGAAGCCCTCATTCATTATTTTTTCAAAAGGGGCTTTGGTAATAATTAGCAATTAAAATGTGGTCTTTTTGCCTCACTTTGCCCTAATCAGCTTGACAGCGCTCTGGTGTAACCCACCCCCCCCCTCCCTCCTCCCCCAAACATCCGAATGTGCAGGCACACGAACACAACGGAGAACAAATGGCAACATACGTGTATCTTAATGTCCTCTCGTCTCACCTAGTCAGAACTGGTAAAACATACATGTAATCATCAGTGTGATGATTTCGTCCAGAGATCATGACGGGGATGTTCAGGCAGATGTTAGCAGAGATCAGTCAGTTCTTACAAACTGAAGGTTTGATACCCAGAAATATAAAAGACTCAAGATTTCCTTGTCAGAGTTCAGAAAGCTTTGAATCGGATTAAGAGGTGAGGGGAGCTGCGCTGGAGGGATGCAGATTTTATACAATTAGATCATCTTCGACTCATGTTCAGCCCAGATCAGGACGAAGGTAAAAAAAAAATCGCTTTCCAGATCTTCTTAAACTTCTTGGGTAACTTTGAGCGCCGTCTCTGCGTGTCCCTTCCCTGTACTGATGAAAACAAGCCTGTTTGATTTCTTGTTGACTTGCGTGGGATGTCTTTGTGTTCACGCTTAAAGCACAAACTCTACTGGGTCAGCTTATGTAAGGTTTTTATTAATACGTCTCTGCGGGGCTGGTGGTGTGTGCGAGCCTGCTCGGGAGGACGATCGGGGGGGTCGGACAGCTGAGTGACAGCAGGAAAAAGCTTGTCATGTTTGTTTGGAGGCTTCTTTGTCACCGGCCACACCCCCTCCCCCTTTTTCCTGTCCTCTTCTTGGCCTTATGTAGCCCCCTGTCGTGTCACCCAGAGGTCAGGGTGAGCATGCACACGATGCACGGCGGCTCACACATAAGCAACTACACCTACACAAGCGCAGACAGACACACATACAGATTGTAATAGCATGGTAGAGTGCATCATAGATGGAAGTGCCTTGAAGGACCTGATTCTCATTCTCTAGACCTCATTAGCTGCTGATTTATCTCCCCCTTCTTTCTCCTAATGCTCTGGGTGGGTGGATCGGGTGGATGCGTGTGTGTGTGTGTACGAGTGTGTGCGCTGGAGATGGATACTGTGCAGGGGGGGAAGAAATATTATGTGTATTTCCATGGATTAGTGTCTGAGTATGTGTGCGCGTCTGAGAGAAGGGCAGAGATTTAGTGTAAAGATGGGAAATGTTAGTGTGTGCGTGTGTGTGCGTGTGCGTGTGTGTGTGTGTCGGTCTAGAGGTGTCGACTAGACACAGGGACTCTGTCATTCCACATTAGCCCACTGTGAGCACACTCGACCTGGGGGTCAAACAGATTAATAAAAGATCACACACACGCACACGCACGCACACGCACACGCACACGCACACACACACACAGCTACTATCTGATTAAATATTCTGCAGCCCTGCACTTCATAATCATGACAAGTACAAACAGCGCTGTGGTCCAACCATTATCCATTTAGCACATTTTTGTCTTGTCTTGCAATAATCTGCCGGAACCCCAAGTGAGCTTATTATTGCCGAGGAAAAGTGCTTATAGCCGTGCAGAAAGGTCGGATCTTGGAAAGATTCAAAATGTAATTTGAGCAAGGAATTAACGGCGGAGAAAGTTCCCAGCAACAACACCTGCGCTGAGATTGGACTCTGCAGTTTAAATGATTACGAATAAGGTTTTTTTTTATAACAGTAATGTGTTGTATTGTTTTGTTGTGGCACGGCGAAGGCGTCAGGTTAAGGAGCAGCTCTGGCGCTAATATGTCTGTTACGCTGCCCTACATAATGCATTGACTCCTGGGGAAAGCAGCTCCCTGGAGGACGACCCTTTTCTGCCTTTACCTGATTCCGTCTCTACATTGAAGTCTCAGGAGACGTTTCAGAATAAAAGGGGGGCGTTGGGGGTGTTTCGTCATATGGCTCATTTTGAAACCCCCATTCACAGTGAGAATGAGCCAAAACCGGTGAATTCCACTTGCAACCCACCGTCCCTTGATAAATGAGACTACAAATTCCTCCTTTTGTCTTTGAAATAGGAGCTTTATGCTCCTTCTGAATCAGGGAAGAATTATATACAACGTCCTGAATGTAGTACATTTCAGATTTAACACACCTCAGCTACGATCGCAAGCTTTGGGTTGTGACCAAAGTAAGGTTCCTCAGTCGGGTGGCCGGTCTGGGTCACTGCCCCTCCTGCTGCTTCAGTATCGGGCCCATGCATCGTCTTATTGTCCTCGCCGCCGCCAGGTGGTGAGCCCCAGGGAGAGAGATAGTTAACTCCATTAGAATTTGTGCTGCATTGACTCACTGTCGCCTCCTAAGGAACAAAGTGGTATTACAAGACATTAAAGTCCGGGGGTAGCTGGTTAGCACACTGAAAGAAAATATCCCTTTTTTACTTTGCACATTTTTCCTGCCCTGGATATTTTGTTTCTCTATAAATGAACTTACAGGACTTCATGTTCCAGTTTTTAGTTTATTATGAATAATGCAGTTCAGTGAATCGAGTTCTTAGAGTTAACTCACGCTGAAATACATTCGGTGTCGGGTCTCTAACTGCTAACTTTTTGACTGTTGATTGTTTAACTGCCCACTCAGCTAACGTTCCTCTTGCTTTCTCCCGTAGATGTGAAGAACCTGGAGAACTTCCACCTGGTGGAAAGCGTCCAAGAGCAGGTTAACGCAGCGCTGCTGGACTACGTCATGTGTAACTACCCGCAGCAGACGGACAAGTTCGGTCAGCTGCTCCTCCGGTTGCCAGAGATCCGAGCCATCAGCTTGCAGGCCGAAGAATACCTTTACTACAAACACCTGAACGGCGACGTGCCCTGCAACAACCTTCTCATTGAAATGCTACATGCCAAGAGAGCTTAGGAGGGGACTGCACTACCCACAATGCAGCTACATGGACGCCATTAGAGTTTTACTGCAGCGCAAAAAACTCAAAAACAAATGCTTTTACTGAACTCAACCTCCACCTGAGACTTTGACTGTGTGATGCTGGTGGAGGATGGAAAGCAAAGAGTGTCTGCAGCTATTGTTTATATTCAGCCCATTTTAATGTTCAATTTACCATTTGAAGTGCAGATTTGGGGCAAACACATACATGCACAGACACTGATCATGTGCACACACAAACAGCATATGGATCCCTTTACTCTGAGAGAAGAGCCGCTTCCCCCCTCAAGCGCACAGATGAAAGACAATGTTAACAGGATACAAGAGTGAAACACCACATTTGACGCTACAAGATGGTATCCAATCATCTGCACAGGCACAGACTATTAGGACTGGCAGGCTGCAACGTAGAGTGATAACCCTTCAGTGTGGTAGCCGCGGTGACAGTGCGAGGCTTTCTGCGCTCCGGAGATGAAGCTGTGCAGGACCGCCGGACTTTGCGATGAGCGGTGGCTTGTTTGAGTCGATGATCCCCCCCGGTGTTCTCACTCACTGGAACCGGCTTTTAGCTGTCATTGGTACTGTAAAGACAAACGGACACACAGTCAACTAGACTCTTACCTGCCATCTGTTTTTTTTGAACTCACACAAGAGGTCTGCCACGGCAGCTTGACCTGACTGGAGAAGGGAGAACTGATGGTTAAAAAAAAAGAAAGGTCTAAAAAGGAAACACCTTCAATGAACAAAATGATCAGCCAATAAGAAGAAAAGTAGATGTTTTTGTTTTTTTTTCTCTTGTAATGGAAGTCGTTTGCTCATCATGGTCACGTTCCTTATTTCAACTCCCTGAATCATTTTAAACGATGTACCTCAGAACGGCCAGTGTTAAATAAATTCACTTATTAATATCAGCTGAAACATTTGTATTTGTAGCCATTTGTCCTGCAAAAAAAAAAAAAAAAAAAAAAAAACACCCTCCATTATACTATTTCATCAAAACTGGAACAAAAACAAAGCGTGATTCTGGATGAGGATTGACCCCGCCTTCGTCCGGAAAGACCAAAGCCTGCTGCAGAACAGAAGAAAGGAAATGACACATTAAAAAAAACCTTTATAATCAGTATTATAAGAAAAACAAAAAAAAGATTTGTGATGTCACAGTTATGTGAGTCTTGCCTTATTTCAATACCATGCTAGCTAACCGTGCAGATGTGAATGAAAATATGTACAAATATATATATAAAGTATTAATGTTGTAAAAAATTTAAAACAGAATAATTCAACAGGTGTTTACATTCATGTGGTCATATGGGAGAGAACTGTGATGATGCATAAATTGCAAAGCAATGATTTCCTAAAAAATGAAATCAAAGAAATGAAAAAAAAAAGAAAAAAAAAAAGGAACGATCGCTCTGGTTTTGCTTTTTTTTTTTGGTGTGTGTACAGTGTTTATTTTTTATTTGTATTTAGCAGTACTTAAATTATGTCGTGAGACACTAAAATCAGAAAGGAATCACTTAAGATATTAATTTCTATCCGTGTCTGCTGGCATTCAAACTTTTCTTTCCTGCTGTAGAAGGTTTCCGTTTCCACTTTTCAACCATTTTTGTAGTCTTTTCTTTTTCCTCATTATTTTGCAATGCTTTTACCTTCTTGGATGTACGGTATGTCACTGGTTACGCTTTATAATGGAGATAATTTATTGCGCCTCTGGATTTTTTTTTCATCCCTGTGTTACATGACGTGAGGTGTCCACGCCACAATAAATTTGTTTACTGTTGTTAACTTGTTTTGTTTCCACTCCTAGTTCTGAGATGCAGGTCTGGAGCAAAAATAACGGGCTTTAAAAAAAAAAAAAAAAAAAATCATCACAATTTTTTGCTCTTTTTAAATGTCAATGAAAGTCTTGGTTGTATTGTATTTAAGCGAGTAGGTGTGAGTCATGTTTGTGTTGCATTCGTTTTTTCTTACTGCTTCCCAACCTGCGTCCTTGTTCTGTCCGGTTTGCCCTTACCAAAGACTGCATCCGGGAGCTGTGACTCCTGATGTCTCGTCCAAATGGAACAAAACAAGCTTTATTTCTTCATGTCGGGCATTCTAAATTATCCTCATCTGGAGTTTCTTCATGTGTACAGAAGTTGTTGTTACTGTTTTTTTTCATGTTGTTCACAAACCTGCATCCCACAACAACCTGTTGACCTTTTTGTCGAGTGAGTCATAGAAATGATCAAAAGTCTTTCGATGGCATGTATAATGTACAGAAAACTTAAAATAGTACGTGATTAAGCTGTTCCTGACCCCGAGCTCCACCTTTTTTCGACATCGGCATCGACTGTGTGTGTGTAGATCAGACAATCTTTTTTTAGCCACATTCTTGAATTTCTGTGTTTAGGTTCTGCAGCTGCCTTGGACTTCCTATAACATCCATGTGACCTACAGGTGAAGAGGCAATACAGTCATGCACATTAATATGGTCATTGCAGTCCCATTTCTTACTACATGTTTGTGATAATAATGCTAAGGTCCTGTCCTGTCAGTAGTCCAGCATATAAAGGACCGGTCTGAAATCCAGTTGTTTTCTTTACAACAAACGATCTGTAACTTCAGAGTCACGAGAGACTTGTACGCAGGAGAAGTTCTTTAACGACGGCTTCAACAAAGACTGCAGTACCTCACATGCTTGTGTACATTGCCAACACATGGATACACACCACATCAAAAAATGCTTTTTTCCTTCCACTTGTCTATGACCTTTGCCCCCTTGCTGACATTCTGACTGCCCCTATCACCTTGCTACCTAGTCTGGGGAGAGTCTCTCTGAGGCTAACTGAATTTTTCCTCATATTTCAATAAATAATTACGATGCTTATAAAACCGGATTCTCGCTTCCTCCACACGCTGACACAACCATGTCAATTTAATTTATTTTTTTTCATAGGTAATATATTCCTCAAATAATATGTGTCTTTGGGACTTTCTTCGTATTGTCTTGTGATTAGCATCAACTGGGGACTATAAACATTACAATGATGGGTTTGATTATATATTTGGTATCTGTACTCTACTGTACGTCGGCTCAATCAGAATCAAACTATACACACAGATATAAAAACTTTCACATCTTTCATCTTCTTTTTGTTTATGCCACTCTGGCCTTTATTTAATAATTTTATAGAAGAGAGACAAGAATACAATAAGGACATTGCAGTTAAATGATATGTACAGTATAATAATAGCAGTAATATTATTGAACACGTTGAGAATTGTATATTGTATAATATAGTATAAAGTAGTACCATGACAGAGTACACGCAGGACACACAAAAACTTGATACATTTGACTCAAAAGCCTAGAAAGCAAAAAATACACCAATGCATCATAAGCTTTAACATTCAACTTCTATTTGAGCTTAAATTTTTGTTCATCACATCTTAAAATGACCAGCCAATATTTATGAATACAGAACTCAGGGACAGACGCCTGACAAACATAACTAGGACTTTACAATGATTGCAGGTTAATGGAAGTGAAGCCGGAGTAAACCGGACACATCCCATCACTTCTGAGCAGAAAACATGACTCACAACTTCAAACTACAACTCCCATCACACCAGCCGGTTCAGTCTACGTAGACCAGGCCGTACCTTTCCTGAGGCCCGGGGCTGCAGGAGAAACAGGAAGATGTAAACTCCAGCTCCATAGGAATGTGAAGGCTACAACCAGCTGACGAGGCATCCATTTCTGAGGGTGGAGGCTGCTGCATGGGAGAAGGAAGAAGGGAGAAGGGAAGGAGGGAAGGAGGGAAGAAGGGAGAAGGGAGAAGGGAGAAGGGAGGGGGGTGTTAACTTGGGGAAACAGTATTTTGTACTGAAATAATGCAAGAGTTAGGTAAGAGGTACATCTGGAAGGAGTAACATTTTCCAGTCAATACTGACCGAATTACAAAACACAGTATTCAAACTTACTGTGTTTATTCAAGTGGGTAAAAATATTCGTCCTTATAATAAATAAATAATCCTGCCATTTGAACACCTGTAAGTATGAATCATCATCTTCCTGGGGAGACTGAATGAACCTGAGTAATGGTCACATATTCAGGTCTTGAAGCGACATAAACCACTATTTGATATAAAAAGCAATTAAAATTTAAAGAGAGTCTATAATAATTTATCAGAACAGGTGACAGGTGAGTGCAAAAACTGCTGACACTGTTTCTGTAATCCAGTATGAGTTTTCTATATTTCTTTATTTTCAGAATATTAAGCAAGATTCTCGAGAAGAATCTATTGTAAACGTAATAAAAGAGAGGACTTCTGAACATCTTTTTTTTTTATTCCCAATGAGGCAAATTATGTGAGGGATCATGCGATAACATATATCGTTCTCATTCAGCATTAAGGATGCTGGTCACAGCCAAGCAGGCAGCCAGCTCGATCCCCGGCACACAGCGTTTGCAATCCTCACTTGGAGCTTGGCTTGCAGTGCCTGGCCTCCTGTCTATAAATGTGTTAAACCTGCTTTCACTCGCCCTGAATTTGTATAAATAATGTATACACATTTATCCACAGACTCTAACAAGTGCAGCCTCAGGTGAAAATACTCAGAAATGCATGCTATGCGCATCCCTGAAGGTGGACATCAGCTCCGAACCGACCGACTCAAAAGATAACCACACAGATAGCAAGAAAAAAAAAAAAAAACACACAAATAAATAACTTGCCAAAAGCAACATAAACACACAGCTTTGCTCAACCACACACACAAACAGAGAGATGCGGTGCTGTCAGTTACTAAACAAGTTTTCCTCTCCGTCACACAAACAGCCCCAAGTTCTGTCTGGCAGTGTTATGTGAAGCTTTTAAACTCTGGAACCACTTCACTCATGTTTACTGAGATGCGCTTGTATGTTTCCAAGCATCGTCAAAGAGAAAAAAACACTGTGGGCAGGAGAAAAAACAAAAGCTTTTGGAAGTGTTCCAAGATTGCAAGAAAAGGTGCAGCTAAGTGTGGGAATAACTCGGTTTGGTATTCAGTCCTGTTCCGGGCGGGCCCGGAGGCTGAGGAGCAAAGCACAAGCAGGTTGAACAAAAGGAACACCCGCCAAGCTCCGCATGATCTTCAAAATTATCTTTTGTGGATGCACCAGTAAGAAAACCCTCATCATTCCAAACAGTAACTTAATAGATAATGATATTACAACACCTCCGTTTCATCTGTTTCATCTCTACCAACAACAGCAGTGCATAAAAGAAAAACAGAACAAACAATATTAATCCAGTTTAGCCAAAATCAAATTTTTAATGTCATTTACGTCATATATGAATTACATGTTGAGGATTATCTAAACATTATTTGGATATAATGTAAAAAAAAATCACATTATGTTCTTATTTCTGAACAAAAAAAAAAGGTTTATTAATCTCTTTCAGCGTTAAAGCTGATGGAGGCTCACAGGAGGAGAACAGGGAGAAACTCTTCAGAGAGGCAATTAGCCAACTTTCAAATCACTCTCTCCGAGCAGTTACTAGGGCGCCTATTGTTCTGATGGCCTGATGGACAAACTTTAAAAAATGTACAGATCAAATTAAGAGGCGAGCATTGTTAATGAAAACACTCGACATTGTTATGCAAAAGCATCAATGTGGCATGCAAAACAAACACACTAAGGTTTGGAAATGGAATGGTTCGAAGGCCGCTGCCGTTTCATTTCAAAGCATGCATTATACATCATTGTGCATAAGGAGGAAGCCTACAGCATTATGATGTTTTTTTCCATAATGATTATCCTTTATAAGTAATTAAAAGGAGAGCGATAGAGAGAGAAAAAAATACAACTTTTAAGCACCTGAACCTCGCTGCCAGCATTCCATTAATTGCCTGCACAATGGGGTGAGCCTTTGGAGATTTTTCAATTTCAAAAAATGAGGCGCATGCATTCAGTCGCGCTCATGTTATACCGGCACTTAAATCCTACAGAGCTCACATAAAAAAGGACTCAAGGTTGCCTCCAATTGAAAGCCTCCAACTACAGCCACTTCAGAAATCCATTTAGCAAGCAGAGGCTTAGAACATCTAATTCAAAAAGAGTTGCCCTGTTAAAACGGTTGCACCAATGTCTTTTAAAAACAAACACACTTTTTCAGGCACACACTTTTTCTCCTGTGTTCGCTCGGCTCCATTGTAGGAAAAATGAACCTGGCACATAGAAAGACGACATGACACAAAGAATTCATTTTGCCAGACCTCAGCCAAGTGGCGAAGGTGAATGCTTGACTGCACATAGAATCTTGACCTTTGCCTCGACAGTGTGCAAAAAAAAAGTGCTCTGAGAGAATCACAAAGAAAGAGGTCTTTTGCGTCTGTAATAATGACAACTCGAGTGCGGCGACACTGTTCCTCAGCTGTGGAATTCTGATAAGAGATTGTGGTCATGTAAAGAAAAATCTAAATTTTTGGGTTTGACCTCAGAAGATTTTTCTTTTTCGAAGCAGAGACGGGGTTGACAAAAGTTTATAAAATACAAGAAATAAGGGTGAACATTTCTTACCTACATGAAGGAGTTGATGACAGACTAATGCAGTACGAATTCTTTAGCTAAGTCATGCTATTATAGTTTACAGATACTGCTATTCCTTTAAGTTAAAAGCCCCCTGACCTGATGCTTAAGCTTAATATTCTAAAGAAATAGTGGCCAGAAAAACCTCCACCACAGGATTGTCAGGTTAGGTGTCTGTTGGATCACTTGTTTACAATTTTTCTTTATTAGCTTATGCTAACTCAGCTATGCTAACTCAGCTATGCTAACTTAATTCTGCCTCTCTAAATTCTAAATATATTTCTTCTCACTTACTGACAGGCAAAAAAATCCTAACTTGAAAAGATGTCCCACTGTTTGCCTCTTATACTCGATACTTGATGGCATTGTTTCATGTTTAACTCCCAGCAGGCTGCTACATGACACACCACAACCATTACTGCAACGAGGCAGAATGGAAAAAAAAAAAAAAAAAAGGGAAAGGGTCCTCATAAGGTCCGTGTGTGTTCATTCATACTAAAATGGATGGACACACACTGAAATATGAATTCAGCAGAATGAACTGGGGATGGGTGACGGCCTCAAATCCCATCACATAAAAACCAGACCACTTTAAGTCCCGCAGGACCGCTGGCAGCCTTGAGCTGTGACCTACTGCCGGAGAGCGGAGTAATCAACACAGACCAGGACTATCGACAATAACACACACACACACACACACACACACACGACACACACACACACACACACATACGTTATTGCTACCTATGTAGCTATTTGCTACTGCAATGAATAAAAGAGAGCAAGCACAGACGTACACTTGATAATGCCTTTTGTGTGACACTTTACATCTAAATAACTCGGCTGGGTGGAACGTCAGCTGCAAAACAGAGACTGAATGCTATCAGTGAAGGTATTGTTCAGTTTCAACGCTCTGTCTGACAAGGTCATGTACCGTATTTGAAAAAAAAATAAACTACTCCTTAACAGACTGGTCTTAATTTATGTTTCCATGGAATTATCTTTACACCTTAGTGCGCTTTAACATGAACACAATAAGCTTTTCGTGCTGTTTTACTGCCACCTGCTTAATATATATTGTACAACATATTTATGCATTGCAAAGCAAATATTGTATATCTTTTAGCGGACTGTAGTACATACATGACCAAAAAAGACACAACTTCAATCTAGTGCCTGTCAATGTGATGTGTTTTTTTTCTTTAGTCTTCATGTTTGTATTTGTGCATGTGTCTCGAAAACACACATCAGGACGTACGTTGATGACATCAACAACAAAAGAACTAAGATGACTCAATCCAGCCGACTGAAACTTTCCTTTCATCTCTTCCCCCTCTTCGCTCCCTTTCTTTCCCTCTCTGTTTCAGAGCACCGCGTACAATTGCTGGCAGGCCTTCACATGCAAACAGCTGCTCTCAGATTGTCACTCTGATGGGAAACTGGCTATTTAGTCTAACGTTCCTCTCTTGAGACAGCAACACGTTCTGTAAGCTACTGTGGACTCTTAAGAGGGTTGGTCCTTCTCGAGAGGCAGCAATAACACTGTAACAGAGGCTCCTATATGTGAACATCACAGACTTAAGTATGGCTTTGAAAAACAAGAGTTTGAACCCCAGGGCTTTTAGGGCTACATCTCTTTGGCGTCTGCTTGGGGCAGGGACTGATTTAGAGAAGTCAGAAGTTAAGTCGACCTCTTGTTAGCTAGATTTCTGGGTTTGTTGGGCTGGTATGACATTAGTCACACATCAGCCCAGGATCCCATCCAAAAAATGACAAATTCTCCTTATCACCTGTGGACTATTATCCTGAAGGGTTTTGAAGATTCATTAAACATAGTTACGCTACGCATCATTTTCTTACACAGCCTACTGGATCCATTTTCAAAAGAGACGTGATGTGTGAATGAGAGAACGTCACAAATCCATAGAAGGATTCTGCCTTTGTGTCTGAACAGGTTAAACATTTTTCAGTCTTTCATTGTGCCATAAGATTTTCCCTTTTGTTGCTGTTCAATTCTTCCTCGGCAAGCCACCAGCCGTCTTGAAGATTCCCAGTTACAGGTCTCAATGCACAATATGACCACTTTTCAGTTACACAATATACATGCTTTATATATTTTATGTATTAACTTTACGCTACAAAGGCCTCTGTAAGATACAGATGTAGCTTGAAGAAAGTGTATCCGACTTTCTATGGAGAGCATATTAGAATAGGCTACTGCAAATGTACTCTGAAATCTAAGCAAAGCATTTGAAATCTATGTTCTTGTGAAACTGACTGAGGGTTTGTATGAGTGTAAAAAAAAAAGTGCTGCTGGGAAATATAACACGAGCAAAGAACTTTGTCAAGGATGTAACTTTTCACTCACACTTTTTCTACACTGGTCAGTTTATGAAACTCCTTGTGCAGAATCTGGATGTGAGATACTCCCCGGACAAATAGAAGCCACAACATCGTTGAATTAATCTCCAGCACCGGATGCGAGATTGAGAGCAGGTGTGCAGTCCTCTGGTAGAGCTCATGTTATCTGGCACTTGACAAGTTCTCTTTGTGGGATTGCATCAGGAACAGTACATCTTTGATCCTAATGTGAGGTGAGTGTTATAAGGTGAGGTGAGGCTGTGTGAAGCCCTCGGCTGGACACTGAAGAACAGGGCAGCGGTCGGATCAATACCAGCCACAGATGGAGAAGGTTCGGGCAGTAGGCAGCAAAGACATAAAACTTTTTGATAGACCAGAAGACTGCTGTTCATTTCCTGTTTCCAACTGCACATTTTCAGCTGCAAAATCGTAACTACACTTTCAGAAACCATTCTGTTATAAATTATAATGTATCAACGCTATGGCTAATGTCTGGTAATGTAAATACATTTGGATTATGCTGATGATGTTTTACAGCAGAGCTAGTTGAGAACCCAGTGCATTATATACTGATGCTAAAGGGTACCGTGTACAGTACGTTGATATCAGATGCCGAGAGCATGACAAAGGATTTGTATTTGTATTTGACGACCTGGGGCTGAGAACAGGCTTCACGTTTATGTAAACAACTATAGTAACCATAATAATGCACATGGATATAACCAGGTCCCGACTGCCTCACCATACCATGTCACTATTTGAACAAGCCAAATCAGAAACAGACATCCACAACTGATAAAAATGTCAGCTGGAATTTGTAAAAACTAATAAATAATGGATGCTCCAAGTAGGCAGGGGAGCATCTTCAATGAGTCCAAAGTGCCGAGCGTGCTTTCTCATCTCCAAACCGAGGAGCTATCTTAATGACTGCACCCGGAGACCTGGAGTTCTCCATCAGCGCCGAAAGCATCAACCCCCCTACTCCCAATCTCCCCAAACCTCACCATGAAGTCCGTCCATGCTCTCTACCACCACCACATATCATACAGAAAGAACATGAGCGCTTAAATTAAACATTCACAGCGGCGACTGCTGCCGGTTTTTGGCCAATAAGCAGAAAATTAAACAAACAGCGTGCCTCAGGAAGATCCATGTGTGTCCAATTGATATTGTTTTAAGCGGGGGTCTCTCTTGTGGAGGGTTGGAAACGGCAATAATGTCGCAACATTTACTTAGTGAATAGCTCCTTTTCGTGTTTTGTGGATGAAGAGGTTTCTTTGAGCATGTTTGAAGCGGGCGAAGAGAAAGAACGAAACAGTTTATTTTGTGCACAAGCCTCTTGTTGTGTGTTGAGAGAGAATGGTAAACGAAGGTGAAGGTGAAGACTGTGATTATTCCCTTGAATGATGGAGAGGAGAGTGACAATTAAATTTATAGAGGAAAATAGAGAAGGAGAATGGATTTTTGTTCCCAGTATTGACATTGGGGCCCATAGCATCCTGCATCATCAGGACTGGGTCACCTTTTGGGAAGGATGACAGAGAATGAGGCAGGGACCACTGTCCCCCCTTCTGACCTGCATTCAGACATAAACAGGAAATCGCCGACAGGAAGGAAGTCATATTTTTTTTACAGCTGTGCCCTCGACGAGGACAGCATTGTCACAGAGTTGCATGTTCGTTACATTTATGAGGTATGTGCAAGATGTCTGCAATGAGCCATTCGGTATCACGCAGATCACATCTACAAAAATCATGACAAGCTCGGCGTTAAAGGCTTTACATTCTAAATGAAAGCTGTGGTCATTGTTGTTTCCTGTCACCATTGAAATGGCCTTTTCCCTCTACAGCCACAGATACATTTTTTCTGTCTCTTTGTTTTTTGTTCTTGGATGAACATCAAAGCACCAGATCCTGTGCTTGTGATCTGTCAGAGTTTGGGGATTTATATGGCACTCACATCCTACAGCACTCATTGCATCTGCAAGTCACAGTGATGAATCTGATTAGCAGGCTGCTTATATACGACGTGGACGTAGGTTACAGTTTTTACATCAGAGGCAAAAATGTGTTGTGTTATTAAAAGATGAAAACACAGTTACTTCCTGTCTTTACTCCACCATTGATGGGTTGTTTTCATCCAAAAGTGCAATAGCTCAGAGAGGTACTAACACTTTTATGCGCACATAAAGAGACTTGATCAATTTCTCTGCATGCTGAAAGGTTGGTGGTGGAGAGAAGGCGGTGGAGTATGGTGGGAGAGGCAGGCCAGAGCCCTACAGGAAGTGATTTAATGTCCAAAAAGACATGCACTTGTTTTTGCTCTGTCTCTTTCCTGTTGTGTTCTGATAGGGACTTCCTCTCCCCAGTGGGGGTGGATACGGGTGTCATCTGTCCATCCATCTATCCCACCCACCTCCACCTTCCGACAGCTCACGGAAATATCCTTCTGCTCCCTAACATCTTTCAGAGAAGTTTGTCAAAACTCTTTGGGCTACATAAAAAAAAAATGGCCGCAAATTGGGTGTGAGACAGTGTGTGTGTGTGTGTGTTGTGTGCTTAAGGGAATTAGCAATAACCTGCTCGTGTACTGTCTATGCTCCGGGGTGGCCAAAGACCTCCAGCCCCGGCTACAGTAAGACCTGGATGATCTCTTCCTGTCTGCCTCAGTATCTCTGTGACCAACTCCCTTCCTATCCGCTCAAACACAAACCACCAGTCATGCACAGAAACACAGAAACACACCCATTGCATGGAGACTTACCCAAACACTAACCACTATTACCTTAATCAAACACTTCCCCTGACTGCAAACCTTAATCTGAATTTAATTTCAAATTTGATCTGCTTTTGAATAAATAAAAACAACCTACAAAATCCCTAAGAAGTAAATTTAATACCTCAGAAAAGTCTCAAAAATGTTTTTGCAGTTTGGTGTCACTGTTATATTTCCAAACAATGTACTTCTTTTGGAAAGAGCTCAGTAAAAGGTTGAGGAAGTGAGGTTGGGCTGACACAGGTCAAATCTAGGACACACTTTATTCATGAACAAGGTTTTGGGGTGGCTTGGTCAAAGCGACGTCAGAGGGAATCTGTGGGATCGAATCTTGTGACCTCACTGTATACTCTCAAACCATGAGGCCATACTTCCCAAAGCCAGACAGAATCTTACTCATAATTAACACAAAATACAAATGAAAGGTTTCAATTGAGCATATAAGGCTGAAAACTAAAAATGAGGTCATGACTTGCCGTGTGGGTGTGTGCATGTATCCAAGCCTCATGGTGTTTCCACCGGTGACCTATGTACCTCAAGCCACAATAATCTGTTCGCTTCTCTGTTGAGCGATTTAATGTTGAATACCCCCCCCTCCACACACACACACACACACACACACACACACACACACACACACACACACACACACGACCCACCTTCAAACCCCCTCTCTTACTCATTCAACCCATCTACAGGGCTTGCACAGTTAGCCTCCAACACACACACACATTCACCTACAGATGGAGGAAATAAACTGAGCTCTGCCCGTGTCTACTGAGGATGTGAGGTGTAGTGATGGCACATTAACGATGGGACCCGTGACAGCAGCATGCATCAGCCTAGCCGAACAAAGCATAGCCATTTTTAATTCAATGTGGATTGTTTAAGTGAAACAATGGCTCACAGTCCCGCTGGGGGTTAGGGGAGGGTGAGAAAGGTGAGTTTGTCAGTGGTAGCCGGCTGGTGTTTTTGTGTTTTAGGCTATGGATGATCCCGTGGGTTCAACGGGTTCGTGGATCAAAAATATCACTGTCAGCAACATCCGCTGTTTTTTCAGGTAACTAACAAACAGGCCACCAGTGAAACATTCTCCCTCTGGAAACATAGAGACTATTAGAAGGCAACATGAGTCACATATGCTTATTATTTTTCAGACATTCTTATCCATAACCTCTAGCAATGAATAAGCGATCGAAAATACCTAAAAGTATTATTCACATTATTATGCTTCTATTAACAGATTAAGATATTAATTCACAAATATGGAGAACATTTGATCGATGACAAAGCTGCTCAGGTCCGCATGTGTGTGTGTGTGTGTGTGTTTTCTCTCACATCAACATTTGCATTACAGCCCATTTGGCCTATGCTAATGGGGTCTACTCATGCAGAGCAGCAGGTCTTAATGAAAAACCTTTGGCTGGTGATCAGTGCTATTGATCAGCCTGAGCCACAGCTTTAAGCAGGGCTAATTGATCAATCAACCACTAGTTGCTTTGGATTAATGAAACATGACTGGCGCTTCCCCCAAGACACTGTTCACTCCTCCTGAAGAGATCAGAGTGAGTGTGTGTGTATCATATTAACATTTAAACTGTGCATAATATGTGTATCAGTGTGCATAAATGCAAAGAGCATTCGCTCCTTGAGTGAGTGGAATGCTGGAGAAGACAAAAGTAAAGAATCTCACTGGCCGTTAATAAGATACTCAGAAGATGTTCTCGAACATTAAAACATGATGTCTATGAAAGATACGATGTGGCATTTTGCTCAAAGCACACTCAACCGTCTCTCTCCATTTATTTTAGATTTTCAAATCTTCTAATTACAGAGTGAGCCAGAGAGGAAGCACCTCTGATCCAGAAGAAATTGAATTAGTGTCAGATTGTGGAGATGGAGAGATGTTGAGTATTGGACTTTAATAGTAATGAAGAAGTGTATTAACGGCAACAACAAACGGCTGGAAAACATTAATTCATAATGTTACACCATGATATATCGTGAAACACATCGGTTTACAACTAGTTTGAATTGCATGTGTCCTGCCGGTCCCGAAAGTCGACATGACACCAGCCGTCGACCTGCCAGGAAGCAGTGAAGCACACACAGGCCAAAACAGGAAGCCGACAACAACACTCCCAACTCATTCATAACCCTCCCATCAAATAACTGACAGGTTGGCCAGCCAGTGGTGCCCCTATGTTGGTTTGTGTGTGTGTGATGGGGGGGTGGGCTGTGGAGTGGAGTGTGTGTTGGGGGGGATCCAGCTGGCCTGTCATGGGTCTCCCAATCGCGTGTGAACGATAATGGGAGGGAGCTATAGTTAACTGGTTCAACACTGAAACACTCAACAGGCTGGAGAGGTCAACCGGGGTGAGTTCAGCAGGGCAGAGCAGGAATATCTGTTTTAAAACAAGAGCTTTTCATTTAAAAAGTAAATTGTTTCACATTTGGCTTGAAAAAAAAGGACAATTCATTATAAATTATACATTACTATAAGGATTTAAAAGTGTATAACACTTGTTATTATTATTAACTTTAAGAATAGTGATTACTTATATAGTTATACAAATAGCAGCGTTTCAGTGTTTTTTTTGTGAAGTTTATTTCTGGATGCTGCTGATACACAACGTATTCCAGAGTTTATGCAAATTAAAAGCCTAAGTTGTGGACACAGGCCACAACAATGTAAAAACATCAAGCAATTGCTGTTATGTGTCACATTTGGAGAAGACTTCTTCGAAGATTTCCTTGCTGAGACGCCAACCTACTACAATAACATGAGCTTTGGCAATGCAGAAATACAGTCTTCCTCTCACATTAGCAGTTGGAGAATAATCTTACCCTAAAGAAGCACAACCCTTGCACCTACAGGACAACCCAAATGGACCACTAGGAAGAAATGCTGCAAACTCAGTAGCCTTTACGTGTTGTTTCAAGCCTGTTTTTCTGATACATGTTGGGTCAGTGTGGTGCTGCTTCCTTCCACATGAATGAGGGAGCCACTAAGATCTCTCACATGGTTTCACACTTTCATTCTGATAAAATCACAATACATATTTATTCAAGCACGGCTGAATATGACCTGAAAACAATCACAAAGCCAACTTGACCCTTAGTTTATCGCCAGAGTCTCCAGTGGTAATAGCCAAGCTCCCATTATTTAGCTAACCTTGACCAACTAACCAGCCAAACATAAACGCTCTTACCCTCCCATCCTCTGACTGATTCACACATTTGTGGAATGAGACCACACTTCCATCCAATAACCTCTGGTGTGAACTTAATTGTGTATACTCAAGTATTGAGTTTCAGGCCGTGCCTGGGTGCCGTGGTGCTCAAAGAGAAGCAGGCGCTGCGATGCTGACAATGAGTGAGGGAGAGATATAGAGTGAAAGAGAAAAAGAGACATGGACCACCCAACGGCTGAGTAGAAAAACAAAGCCGGGTGGAGAGCAAAGTCAGCTTCAATCACATCGGAGGAAGGACAGTTGGTTGTTGTTGTGTGATATCATTTCACCCATTATGAAAGATCCAGTGACAAACCAAAGTGTAACACTGGAAAAGTCTTCTGCACTTGGGAGTCTGTTTTTAGTTGCTTCAAAACAGAAATGCATTATATTTGATTTGCTACAGATCAGTGTCATTATCATTTAGTTTTGCCTGGACTTTTCTTTAATATGGTTAGAAATGAGCCATTGCGGAGTCATTTTCTGCTTTATTAAGGGAGCTTAGTTTCGTGTGAGCATCGGTTTTCTGTCTTGGACTAAGAACGCTGCTGGTTTTTATTCCAGACACATTCATGATGCTTTCACTTATGATTCAGACCTCAAGATTGCCTATTTCAGAAAAAAAATAAAATAAAAATTAAGGTAGACTTGTAAATGTCAGATCCCAAATGAGAAGTCATGCATCTCCTCACACAGTCCAATTTCATGTTTCCATACCTAAAAGAACATAGCTGCTCAAGTAATCAAGTTTCAGTCCTGATCCACATTTCTGTCCTTTGTATCTGCCAATACGGAGTCTGATCCAATATTTCTATTTAAATATCTATTAAATATGTTTTTCACTTAGTGAAGTAACAGATGTGACAAAACTTGGACAATCCTATTTGTCCCAGGTCACTTCATCAATATAATTTATACTCCTGGTGCTTTTGTCAGAATGATGTAGGACTATTACTATTCTGGGTGGCAAAACAACAAAATTGAAACCCAGATGACTCGAGGTTTCAAGAAGCTCGGCTTACGGCCAGCTATGAATCATTTAATCAACCGGGAAAACCTCAGAAGGGATTAACATTCTTACCACTTACAATCACCATTCATGAGCCTTTGAGCAACCAGATTCTGAGTGTAAGTTATCTACCCAGAATAATCTAACACATAAAGTGATACGGTGATCATTTAGAATACAGAGACTGTAAAGATGAGTGTTGTGTTAAAGGACGTACATTTTGCAGTGGGGTGTGTTACTGATGCTGACCACCAGGGGGACAAGGACATGCAGGGAGTTAGATCAAAGTTGGTGGCTTCAATAAATCTCAGTGTAGAGGAAGTCAGTCAAGTATTGGTGTGTGTGTGTGTGTGTGTGTGTGTGTGTGTGTGTGTGTGTGTGTGTGTGTGTGTGTGTGTGTGTTTGTGAGAGGGAGAGAGAGAGAGGGAGAGAGAGAGGAATACATGAAATATGTACGAAATATGTTTGTTTATTTATTCAATGTTTGTTGTTAGGCCTTTAAAGGGTTTTATAGTGTTGATTAAATACTGTGTGCCTGCATATTTTTTATGTAGTTTTTAGGAATACTTTTTTTTAAGAATGGTCCAGTCTTCTGCTTTTGACGGTTAAAAAGTTTTAAAAACTATTTTTTTCATTTTCAAGTCCACTAAAAACTATTTTAACAACTACAAAGCTCAATTAAAATGAACCAAACTGTATCTCCCTGAACAGAACGTCGAAATATACTAATTTAATTACAGTACTAACAAACGGCCGCTTGTGTCAACAGAGC